>CM076400.1:32625735-32643827 GCA_038363315.1 Mugilogobius chulae
GATATGGACATCATGATATCTACAACTTCTACACTGGTGAGGGTATCATTTGTATTGCATGTCGGACATTAAAATATACTCACAGTATGGATTTCAGTTGTGGAAGTGTGTTTTAATTAATAAATTAAATAGCTGGTAAAGTGTGTTTCTTTGAATACTAAACAATGCATTTTCTGCAACACAGCAAGTCTCAATGACAAAACCAGCAATTGCACTCCGCCCAAAATATACTTACTAAGTTTTTGGAACTGAATTCTGAAACAGTTCACGTTTTTCTCTTTTTAACAGCACTCAGAGCACTTTCTAACGCTGTCTATGCGTGCTGAACAGTTTACTTTTCAATGTTTTATCACATTCTGCGACTTTTAAACATCAAATATTTATAACAACTTAAATAATAGTTACATAAGATGCTGCGACGGCAACTGGCTATTTTGGTATTTGTGTATTTTAACAATGCATGTAATAGTTGTTATGCTTTTCCATCATGGTGATGTTTATATTTTCAACTTTCTTTGAATATAATTGTGAAAATAGCCTGGCCAGCTACACCAAGACCCCGTCAAGATCTGAGTGCCGCTGTTGACTGTGTAAAAATGAAGTGCTGATCCTCCCCTTAGTCTACATTTTGCCTTTCTATGCAAATGACGTTTGTCACTGCGGGATTTAAGCTTGTGTCCAGAATTGTTTGCACAACTGTATTTTCCTGTAACTTTTGAAAGGGTCAATGCATTTTTGCGAGATTCTTAAAGAACATGGCTTCATTTTGGAAAATTGTTCACAGCAACTCAGTGTCTTCGGACGTTGTTCTTCTTTTCTGTCTCTTGACGTTAGGCAGTCCGTGTTCGTGGACAGGCTCCGTGTATCCGTTCCGAAGATACAGGCGGAGGATCTCGTTGGAAAGATTGCTGCGATTTGGGAATAGACGTGCGAAGACTTGTATTGGGAACACGCTCGCATTGTGACCAAAAAAGCTCGTACAATTATGTTGATTTAACATCGGAGACAAACATCCTTGTTGTCAAAGAGCGAATCACAGAGAGGAGCTGGTGAAGAAAAACAACCCTGCATCTTAGCTTTGAGATGCATTTCTGGAGAATCCAATTCAACTCTATCGTGTCACTGTGAGGTAAACAATGTAAACGACAATAGCCTGCTTTCTCCGAAAGTACAGTGTTTATTTAAATATAGTCTTGAAAACTTCTTACCCAGATACACTGTGTTCAGTTGGAACGAGCATACGATCAAGATGTAGGCATAAATGATATTCAGAATACACACTAAAACAATGATCATTATTAAATTCAAAACCACAAGCCACTCTGATGAAGTCAAACAGTGGAAGTGATTTGGAACACCGTTGGACCGAGAGACAAGTGAGCGAACATACTCTGATTTTTGGTGCTTCAGATGAGCGGCAACGCTTCAGATATCAGGCACAAGCTCGTATTCAACATCATCCTGTACTAGACGCAAACGGATTAATGCACCGTCTGTAGAAACAGGTGTATAAAGCTGAGGTTCAAGAAAACTCTTTGCCATAGGAACTGTTGTCACCACCGTCAGCGCAACATGACGCAGCAAAGGAGTCTATGGTGAAGACGTATTCTTTGCACACCGTTTCTAAGAGCGCAAACAGTTGTTGAGTAGATGCAAAACAGGGCAAATTACAGTTATAGTACAATTAGATATGAAGAATCAAATCGCATCAGTGAACGTAAAGGCTAGTGATAGCGGAAGTCACTCAGAACATATGTAAAGTGATATCCAAATAAACGGACGAATGATAAACTCGCCTGTATTCAGCTATGTCATTTCGAGCACAATCTCTAAGATCTCTCCGCTGCACAACAATTACTGTCATTAATGTTCATGACGATGGGACTCAGAAAGAAAAACGGTGTGTTGAATGGTCTATAAACATAGTTTCTATTTACCTTTCTAAAATCGAATCTTCATGTTGTTATTATACAATAGTTACTGATTGACGATTTAGACAGAGAGAGCGGTCAGAATAATATTACTCATAACATGGACTGACTCAAGGCTCCCTCCGCTTTCAACAACAAAAACAATTCAGGTCAACATTCTGACGTAACGACAATTGCCACGTTTGACGAGTCAAGAATATAGCCAGAACAATTACCGGAGAATAACGTCACTGATTTTTCTAGTATTTAGTGTGTGCGTGCAAAAGACGCAGATCTGGCCAAAAACGCTCGGTCAATTTCATACTTTCTTCGAATGAGATTAATGGTGCATCATCTGTCCTTTATGTCTGTAATGTTCGGAAAAGTTGCTCATTTCGATGCATCAAATATCATTTGATTATGAAAACAAATAAAACATTATTTTAATGTAACAGCTCGTGATTGCTGGTGCTTCCTCCTCTGAGCTCAGTGTCTCAGTAAGATTCCTGATCCAGGACCGACGATCAACGCCCCTCATGCTTATACCAGTCCAGACGAGGTCTCTGTGTCTGAGATGGGCCTCGTCAGAGATGTGGGGCTATCTGTCACTAAAAGTCGGTGGCTAGTTGGATGTGACCTGGACAGATGCCTGGCTCTCCTATAAACTGCAGAAAGCCACAGGACACAGGCACTGTTTGATAGTGGGCTCACAGAATGGAGAAATAAGAACTATCGCCAAGTGACTGATAAAGATGCTGTCAAACAGAGACTGCTTTATAGTGGAGGACAACGGCAGCCCTCTCGTTCAGCTACAGTCATTGTTAACGTGGCGGTGGCGGACAGCTTTCCTGAAGTACTGTCTGAGTTCACTGACTTCACGCACGACAAGGAGTACAATGACAACCTGACTTTTACTATGCTTCTGCTGGCTCTGGCTGTAGTCTCCTTTCTGTTCATCACGTGTGTAGTGGTCATTATATCAGTGAAAATCTACAGATGGAGACAGTCTCGCATCCTGTATCACTCCAATCTGCCAGTGATCCCATATTATCCTCCGCGTTACTCAGACACTCTGGGCACAGGGACTCTCCCACACGTGTACAATTACGACACGTGCAGGACCACAGACTCCAAAAAGAGTGACATTAAATACATGCAGCCGATGAGCCAAAGTTTGGTCAGTGTTGATGACGTCGGGACTGAGTCTGCCCAGAATGGACACCAGAGATCTACAAACTCTACTCTGGTGAGCTCATGTTTTTAAGTGGTTCTTCTTTTATTCGCCTTTTGTGATCATAGATTTGTTTGCAAGACAATGATATTCATTATAGAACCTGAGGGCATTTTTTAGTTTATATTATTTATGTTGAGTCTAGTATTACATTTGATGGACGTGAGGTGTCAAATGTGTGAGTTGGATGTTATGTTCTGCATGGTGCTGATTTGACATGCTCAATTATTAGTTTTTTTTATATGCTTGAAACAGAAAGAAAGGGTAAATTCACAAGTTAATGTTTTATACACCAGAAGGTAACAAAAAGTTTCTGTTGCTTTATTTAATTTGCGTCACATTGTTTTTTTTTTTTTTATTGCTTTGAGCTGAAATCTTTTTGGTGGTGGTGGCGATTCTTATCATTGTCTTCTCTAGTGCAAGTACGAGTATGAAACACGTTCTTAAGGAATGATGTGGATGTGTGGAGTGCTTATACCTCATCTTGTAACATGATTATAATTTATATTAGTAATAGTAACATTTATGGTGAACTAGATGTTGTTGTGTTGTTGTTTCCGTTTTATAGTTTCCATTGAAATGTAGCTAAAGATAATATGTATTATATATTATATTATTATTTTATTATTATTATTATTTTATATTATTATATACAACCATTTTTTCATGTTTGCACTAGAGTTGTTTCTTCTTCATTTGAAGAAACAAAAGTAAAGGTCTAAGAAGCCAGCTTAGATTTGGTTTCCGCACCAGGTTCGTCTCTTGCCTCTTCAAAAGGAGCGTAATCCCGACTGAGCGACCTGTGAGTTGTGGGCGTTGAAGGATGAAACAAATCTAAGAGCTGCTTCCTTAGACCTTTACTTTTGTTTCTTCAAATGAAGAGAGAAACAACTCTAGTGCAAACATGAAAAAATGGTTGTAATAATATAATAATAATAAAATAATAATAATAATAATAATAATAATAATAATAATACATTATTTTTAGCTACATTTCAATTGAAACTATAAAACGAAAACTACAACCAACAACATCAAGTTCACCATAAATGTTACTATTACTAATATGATTTATAATCATGTTACAAGATGAGGTATAGGCACTCCACACATCCACATCATTCCTTGAGAACGCGTTTCATACTCGCACTTGCACAGAGAAGACAATGATTAGAATCGCCACCACCACCAAAAAGATTTCAGCTCAAAGCAATAAATAAAAAAAAAAAACAATATGAGGCAAAATTAAATAAAGCAACAGAAACTTTTTGTAACCTTCTGGTGTATTAAAAACATTAACTTGTGAATTTACCCTTTCTTTCTGTTCAAGCATATAAAAGAAAAACAATTAATTTGAGCATGTCAAATCAGCACCATGCAGAACATAACATCCAACTCTCATATTTGACACCTCACGTCATCAAATTAATACTAGACTCAACATAAATAATATAAACTAAAAAATCTGCCCTCAGATTCTATAACGAATATCATTGTCTTGCAAACAAATCTATGATCACAAAAGGCGAATAACAAAGAGAACCACTTAAAAACATGAGCTCACCAGAGTAGAGTTTGTAGATCTCTGGTGTCCATTCTGCGCAGACTCAGTCCCGACGTCATCAACACTGACCAAACTTTGACTCATCGGCTGCATGTATTTAATGTCACTTTTCTGGAGTCTGTGGTCCTGCACGTGTCGTAATTGTACACGTGTGGGAGAGTCCCTGTGCCAGAGTGTCTGAGTAACGCGGAGGATAATATGGGATCACTGGCAGATTGGAGTGATACAGGATGCGAGACTGTCTCCATCTGTAGATTTTCACTGATATAATGACCACTACACACGTGATGAACAGAAAGGAGACTACAGCCAGAGCCAGCACTAAGTAAAAAGTCAGGTTGTCATTGTACTCCTTGTCGTGCGTAAAGTCAGTGAACTCAGACAGTACTTCAGGAAAGCTGTCCGCCACCGCCACGTTAAAATGACTGTAGCTGAACGAGAGGCTGCCCGTTGTCCTCCACTATAACAGCCAGTCTCTGTTTGACTGCATCTTTATCAGTCACTTGGCGGATAGTTCTTATTTCTCCATTCTGTGAGCCCACTTCAAACAGCGCCCTGTCTGCGGCTTTCTGTAGTTTATAGGAGAGCCAGGCATTCTGTCCAGAGTCCACATCCACAGCCACCACTTTAGTGACCAGATAGCCCACATCTGCTGAACGAGGCACCATCTCAGCCACCAGAGAGCCTCCAGTCTGGACTGGGTACAGCACCTGAGGGGCGTTGTCGTTCTGGTCCTGGATTAGGATCTTAACTGAGACCACTGAGCTCAGAGGAGGAGAGCCAGCATCACGAGCTGTTACATTAAAATAAAATGTTTTTATTGTTCATAATCAAATGATTTTGATGCCGAAATTACGCCACTTTCCGAATTTACAGACACTAAAGAAGACAGAGATGCACCATTAATGTCCATTTCCTCAAGAAAGTATGAAATCCGAGCGTTTTGGCCCCAGTCTGCGTCAGTTGCACGCACAGTAAATATAGAAAATCCAGGTGAGTTATTCTCCGGTATTGTCCTGCTATATTCTGACTCGTCAAACGTGGGAATTGTCGTTGACGTCAGCAACTTTGACCTGAATTGTTTTTGTTGTTGAAAGCGGTGGGAGCCTTGGTCAGTCACTGTTAGAGTAATATTATATTCTGACTCGCTCTCTCTGTCTAATCCGTCATCAGTAACTATTGTATAATAACCAGACAATGAAGATTCGATTTTAAAAGGTAAATCAGAATTGATAGAACATTCAACTACACCGTTTCTTTCTGCGTCGTCGTCATGAACATTAATGACAGCTAAAGTTGTGCCCGGAGGAGCATCTTCAGAGATTGTGCTCGAAAATGACATGAGCTGAATAACAGGCGAGTTATCATTTACGTCCGTTATTTGGATAATCACTTTGCATATGTCTGAGTGACTTCCGCTATCACTAGCCTTTACGTTCAACTGATGTGATTTTGATTCTTCATAATCTAATTTACCTATAACTGTAATTTGCCCTGTTTTTGCATCTACTTAAACAACTGTTTCGCCTCTTTAGAAACGTGTGCAAAAGAATACGTCACTTCACCATTGACTCCTTTGTCTGCGTCATTTGCGCTGACGGTGGTGACCACAGTTCCTATGGCAGAGTTTTCTTGAACCTCAGCTTTATACACCTGTTTACTACAGACTGGTGCATTATCGTTTGCGTCTAGTACAGTGATGTGAATACGAGCTGTGCCTGATCTCTGAGGTGCGCCTCCATCTGAAGCAACCAAATCAGAGTATGTTCCTCACTTGTCTCTCGGTCCAACGGTGTTTCCAAATCACTTCCACTGTTTGACTTTCATCAGAGTGGCTTTGTGTTTGTAATTTAAAATGATCATTAGGTTTTAGTGTGTATTTCTGAATATCATTAATGCCTACATCTTGATCGTATGCTCGTTCCAACTGAAACCGTGTTCCTGGTGTAGAAGTTTCAACTATATTTAAATAAACACTGTCTTTGGAGAAAGCAGGCGTATTGTCGTTTACATCTGTTACCTCCACAGTGACACGATAGAGTTGAATTGGATTCTCCAGAATGATCTCAAAGCTAAAGCTGCAGGGCGTTGTTTTCTTACACAGCTCCTCTCTGTCGATTCGCTCTTTGACAACAAGGATGTCTTTGTCTCGATTTAAATCAACATATTGTCGACTTTTTTTGGTCACAATGCGAGCGTTTCCCAATACAAGTCTTCGCACGTCTATTCCCAAATCAGCAGCAATATTTCCAACGAAAGATCCCTCCGCCTGTTCTTCGGGAACGGAATAACGAGCCTGTCCAGACACGGACTGCAACGTCAAGAGACAAAGAACAACGTCGAGACACTGAGTTCTGTGAACAATTTTCCAAAATGAAGCCATTTCTTTAAGATCTCCGCAAAAATGCTATTGACCCTTTCAAAAGTTACAGGAAATAACAGTTGTTGCAAAAAATTTGGACACAAGTTAAATCCCCGCAGTGCAAAACGTCATTTGCATAGAAAAGGAGAATGTAGACTAAGGGGAGGATCAGCACACATTTTTACAACAGTCAACAGCGGCACTCAGAGTCTTGACGGGGTATTGTAGCTGGCCAGGCTATTTTCACAAAAATTATATTCAAAGAAAGTTGATATAAAACATACACACATGATGGAAAAGCATAACAAATATTACATCATTGTATAAAATACACAAATACAAAATAGCCAGTGCCTGCAGCATCTTATTAAATATTATTTTAAGTTGTTATATTAAATATTTTGATGTTTAAAAGATGCAGTAATGTGATAAAATTGAAAAGTAAACTGTTCAGCACCATAGACAGCGCTTAGAAAGTGCTCTGATGCTGTTAAAAAGAGAACAACGTGAACTGTTTCAGATTCAGTTCCAAAAAACTTAAGTAATTGTATACTTTTGGGCTGAGTGCATTGCTGGTTTGTCATTGAACTTGCTGTGTTGCAGAAATGCATTGTTTAGTAGTCCAAAGAAAAACTTTACCAGCTATTATTTATTAATTAACACACTTCCTGAAATCCATACTGTGGTATAAATTTATGTCCAAGCACATGCACTACAAATAAATAACGCCTCACCAGTGTAGAAGTTGTAGATATCTGATGTCCATTCTGCGCAGACTCATTCCCGACGTCATCAACACTGACCAAACTTTGGCTCATCGGCTGCATGTATTTAATGTCACTCTTTCTGGAGTCTGTGGTCCTGCACGTGTCGTAATTGTACACGTGTGAGAGAGTCCCTGTGCCAAGAGTGTCTGAGTAACGTGGAGGATAATATGGGATAACTGGCAGATTGGAGTGATACAGGATGCGAGACTGTCTCCATCTGTAGATTTTCACTGATATAATGACCACTACACACGTGATGAACAGAAAGGAGACTACAGCCAGAGCCAGCACTAAGTAAAAAGTCAGGTTGTCATTGTACTCCTTGTCGTGCGTAAAGTCAGTGAACTCAGACAGTACTTCAGGAAAGCTGTCCGCCACCGCCACGTTAACAATGACTGTAGCTGAACGAGAGGGCTGCCCGTTGTCCTCCACTATAACAGCCAGTCTCTGTTTGACTGCATCTTTATCAGTCACTTGGCGGATAGTTCTTATTTCTCCATTCTGTGAGCCCACTTCAAACAGCGCCCTGTCTGCGGCTTTCTGCAGTTTATAGGAGAGCCAGGCATTCTGTCCAGAGTCTACATCCACAGCCACCACTTTAGTGACCAAATAGCCCACATCTGCTGAACGAGGCACCATCTCAGCCACCAGAGAGCCCCCAGTTTGGACTGGGTACAGAACTTGAGGGGCGTTGTCGTTCTGGTCCTGGATCAAGATTTTCACAGTCACATTGCTGCTGAGAGGAGGAGAGCCTCCGTCCTGCGCTTTGATGACGCACACAAACTCTTTGGTTTGTTCATAATCAAAAGAGCGCGCGGCACTAATAACTCCTGTTTCTGAATTTACAGAGATATAACCAGAAACAGGAGATCCACCAATGTCACACTCTTCTAAAATATATGACACATGCGCATTCTGGTTGTCATCCGGGTCTTTACCAACGACATTAAGCACAGAAAAACCTGGGGAGTTATTCTCTGATAATGTCGCGGTGTAGAGCGCACGTGTGAACACTGGAGCGTTATCATTCACATCTGAAATCTTTAAATTAAATATTTTATTCACTGAGAGTGGAGGTTTACCTAAGTCTGAAGCGATTACTGTGATGTTAAATTCGGATAAAGTCTCTCTGTCTAAAGGCGCATTAGTGACCAGCGCGTAATAGTTTCTAACATTAGATTTGATTTCAACAGGAGCATTTCCCTCCACTGAACACCTCACCTGTCCGTTCTCACCTGAATCTAAGTCTTTAACATTAATTATACCGATGGTGGTTCCCACGGGAGAGTCCTCTGATACAGGACTAGTGAATGACATCACGTTTATAACAGGCTCATTGTCGTTAATGTCAGTTATTTCTATTTCTACTTTGCTTGTGTCTGTCAGCCCACCTTGGTCCTTAGCTTCAACCCTAAACTCTATTTTCTTGTCTTTCTCAAAGTCAACATTGTTGGCGACGGATATAAGTCCAGTTATTTCGTTTATTTTAAAAAAGTCAGACATTGGAGCATTCGATTTGGAAAATGAATACGTTACGTGACCATATGCTCCACTGTCTGAATCACTGGCATTAAGCTTGACAACATATGTACCTTTTGGAGAATTTTCAGGCACAGTTGCTTTATAAATACTCTGATTAAACACCGGGGCGTTGTCATTTGCATCTAAAACACTATATTTATATTTACTGTTCCAGATCTTTGTGGACTACCTCCGTCCACCGCCATTAGCTTTAGATTAAGGCGCGGCTGTTTCTCTCGATCTAATGCGTTTTGAAGGACCATTTGAATAAATGTACTACCATCGGGGTTGAGATGTTGCTTAAAAATAAAATGGCCATTTGGACTCAAATTATAGTTCTTAATTCCATTTTCTCCTACATCCGGATCCCGTGCAGCTTCCAATCAAACCGCGACCCTATCAAGACTGATTCACTAATTTCAAAATCCAACTGTTTGCTCTGAAAAGTGGGTGCATTGTCGTTTATATCCAGCACCTCTATAGTCACAGGGTGTAACTCCATAGGGTTTTCCAGTAAAATCTCAAAGGTGAAACTGCAGGGCGTCACGTCTCCACAGAGCTGCTCTCGGTCTATCCTCTCATTCACTACCAGAGTCCTTTGTCTGTCTTCAGCTCCGCGTACTGAACATTTTCTCCAGTCACGATACGAGCTCGGCCTGAACGAAGCCTTTTAATGTCCAAACCCAAGTCTTGTGCGACGTTACCAATAAGAGAGCCCTTCCTCATCTCCTCTGGGATTGAGTAGCGATTTGTGCGTTGACATGAATCCAAAATAACGTCAGGAAAACACACGACGACAGAGCTTTACAGATGGCACCGAGAATCGCCAATGTACTTTAAATTCCATATTGTAGTTCTCCAATAGGACTGACGAGATTAAAACAAACAAGCTAGGTTAATGCACCGGAAAAACACAAGCCTTCAAAATAAATGTGCTTGTTATAATGGTTTTGAAGATTAAAAGGAGCAACTATTCGTTCATCAGCCTCGAACAAAATGCAGTGATAGGAGGGAATAACCGAGATAGGGTGAGCTCAAACAAACTCACAGGACAACAGCGTCTCTAAGAGGCCAAGAGACGAAACTGTGCGTGAAAACAAATCTAAAGCTGCTTCCTTAGACCTTTACTTTTGTTTCTTCAAATGAAGAAAGAAACAACTCTAGTGCAAACATGAAAAAATGGTTGTAATAATAATAATAATAATAATAATAATAATAATAATAATAATAATAATAATAATAATAATAATACATATTATCTTTAGCTACATTTCAATGAAACTATAAAACGAAACAACAACACAACAACATCTAGTTCACCATAAATGTTACTATTACTAATATAAATTATAATCATGTTACAAGATGAGGTATAAGCACTCCACACATCCACATCATTCCTTAAGAACGGTTTCATACTCGTACTTGCACTAGAGAAGACAATGATAAGAATCGCCACCACCACCAAAAAGATTTCAGCTCAAAGCAATAAAAAAAAAAAAAAACAATGTGACGCAAAATTAAATAAAGCAACAGAAACTTTTTGTTACCTTCTGGTGTATAAAAACATTAACTTGTGAATTTACCCTTTCTTTCTGTTTCAAGCATATAAAAGAAAAACTAATAATTTGAGCATGTCAAATCAGCACCATGCAGAACATAACATCCAACTCACACATTTGACACCTCACGTCCATCAAATGTAATACTAGACTCAACATAAATAATATAAACTAAAAAATCTGCCCTCAGGTTCTATAATGAATATCATTGTCTTGCAAACAAATCTATGATCACAAAAGGCGAATAACAAGAAGAACCACTTAAAAACATGAGCTCACCAGAGTAGAGTTTGTAGATCTCTGGTGTCCATTCTGGCAGACTCAGTCCCGACGTCATCAACACTGACCAAACTTTGGCTCATCGGCTGCATGTATTTAATGTCACTCTTTTGGAGTCTGTGGTCCTGCACGTGTCGTAATTGTACACGTGTGGGAGAGTCCCTGTGCCCAGAGTGTCTGAGTAACGCGGAGGATAATATGGGATCACTGGCAGATTGGAGTGATACAGGATGCGAGACTGTCTCCATCTGTAGATTTTCACTGATATAATGACCACTACACACGTGATGAACAGAAAGGAGACTACAGCCAGAGCCAGCACTAAGTAAAAAGTCAGGTTGTCATTGTACTCCTTGTCGTGCGTGAAGTCAGTGAACTCAGACAGTACTTCAGGAAAGCTGTCCGCCACCGCCACGTTAACAATGACTGTAGCTGAACGAGAGGGCTGCCCGTTGTCCTCCACTATAACAGCCAGTCTCTGTTTGACAGCATCTTTATCAGTCACTTGGCGGATAGTTCTTATTTCTCCATTCTGTGAGCCCACTTCAAACAGTGCCCTGTCTGCGGCTTTCTGGAGTTTATAGGAGAGCAGGCATTCTGTCCAGAGTCCACATCCACGGCCACCACTTTAGTGACCAGATAGCCCACATCTGCTGAACGAGGCACCATCTAGCCACCAAAGAGCCCCAGTCTGGACTGGGTACAGCACCTGAGGGCGTTATCGTTCTGGTCCTGGACCAGGATCTTAACTGAGATTACTGAGCTCAGAGGAGGGGAGCCAGCATCACGAGCTGTTACATTAATGTAAACTTCTTTATCTGCTCATAATCAAACGATTTTGTTGCCGAAATCACTCCACTTTCTGAATTTATAGATACCAAAGAAGAAAGAGACCCACCATTAATGTTTATTTCCTCCAGAAAGTATGAAATCCGCGCGTTTTGGCCCCAGTCTGCATCAGTTGCACGCACAGTAAATATAGAAAATCCAGGTGAGTTATTCTCCGGTATTGTCCTGCTATATTCAGACTCGTCAAACTTTGGGGAATTATCATTGACGTCAGCAACTTTAACCTGAATTGTTTTTGTTGTTGAAAGCGGCGGGGAGCCTTGGTCTGTCACTGTTAGAGTAATATTATATTCTGACACGCTCTCTCTGTCTAGTCCGTCATCAGTAACTATTGTATAATAACCAGACAATGAAGATTCAACTTTAAAAGGCAAATCAGAACTAATAGAAATTCAACCATACCATTTCTTTCTGAGTCGTCGTCATGAACATTAATGACAGCTAAAGTTGTGCCTGGAGGAGCATCTTCAGAGATTGTGCTCGAAAATGACATGAGCTGAATAACAGGCGAGTTTATCATTTACGTCCGTTATTTGGATAATCACTTTGCACGTGTCTGAATAGCCTCCGTGGTCACTAGCTAGGATATTTAGCTGATACATTTAAATACTTCATAATCAAGATTTTCTTTTACTTTAATTTCTCCAGTTTTTGCGTTAACTTCAAAAAAGCTGCTTGGCCTCTTTAGAGACTCGAGAAAAAGAATACGTCACTTCACCATTGACTCCTTTGTCTGCGTCATTCGCGCTGACGGTGGTGACACAGTTCCTATGGCAGAGTTTTCTTGAACCTCAGCTTTATACACCTGTTTACTACAGACTGGTGCATTATCGTTTACGTCTAGTACAGTGATGTGAATACGAGCTGTGCCTGATCTCTGAGGTGCGCCTCCATCTGAAGCAACTAAAATCAGAGTGTGTTCCTCACTTGTCTCTCGGTCCAACGGTCTTTCCAAAATCATTTCCACATATTGACTGCCGTCAAGCTGTCTTTGCATTTCAAGTTTAAAAATTATCTGAGGATTTTAGTGTATACCTTTGAATATCATTAATGCCCACATCAAGGTCGTCAGCTGTCTCTAACGAATAACGAGTTCCGGGGGCCGCAGTTTCAACTATTTTTAACGCATATTCTTCTTTAGGAAAAACCGGAGTATTGTCGTTCACATCTGTTACTTCCACAGTGACACGATAGAGTTGAATTGGATTCTCCAGAATGATCTCAAAGCTAAAGCTACAGGGCGTTGTTTTCTACCAAGCTCCTCTCTGTCGATTCGCTCTTTGACACAAGAATGCCTTTGTCTCGTTTTAAATCCACATACTGTCGACTTTCTTTGGTCACAATGCGAGCATTCCCTGAGACAAGTCTTTGCAATCTATTCCCAAATCTGTAGCAATATTTCCACAAATGATCCCTCCGTTTGCTCTTCGGGTACTGAATAACGAGCCTGTCAGACACGGACTGCAATGTGAAGAGACAAAGAATCAGGCCGATCCATAGCGCACCGTGAAAGAGTTTTCTAAAAGAAGCCATTTGAAATAGATCCACACAGAATTGCAATCCTTTGATATAACTGGAATAAAGTACATGTTAACTGCGGAATCAAGCGACAATGAAAATTCACAGCATGAAAGGACAGTCCTTTATGCAATAAAGCAGATTGTAGAATAGGGGGAGGAATCAGCACATAGATGTATACAATCAAAAGTCAACGCGGCGCTCAGAGTCTTAAAAGGGTATTGTAGCTTATTTAAACAGCACCCCCACACTCTCTCTCTCTCTCTTCCTCTCTCTCTCTTCTCTCTCTCTCTCTCTCTCTCTCTCTCTATATATATATATATACTATATATATATACATACACACATACAAACATATACTGATACTAATAATTATCTGTTTGCATTTCTACTAAGGAGATACGACATGCATTAGCTGTTTAAAATACAAATTTCAGCACCACGGACAGTTTAGTCATTCGATAAAAAATTAAGAGTGAAAGAAAACATTTTTGAATTTCTGAACTTTGATTATTCAGCTGTACTTATTGCAGACTAAATAAAGTAGTCTGTGGGTCCTGCACGTGTCGTAATTGTACATGTGTGGGGATCCCTGTGCCCAGAGTGTCTGAGTAACGTGGAGGATATAATGGGATCACTGGTTTTCATCCGAGTCTTTTGCAATACACTAAGCAAAGAAAAACTGGGTTTTTATTATCTGACAATGTCCCGGTGTAGAGCGCACGTGTGAACATTGGGGCGTCATCATTCACATCTGAAATCTTTAAATTAAATACTTTATTTACTGAGAGTGGAGGTTTTCCTGAGTCTGGGCGATTACTGTGATTTTAAACTCTGATAAAGTCTCTCTGTCTGGTTAGACAGAGCGTGACCAGCGCGTAATAGTTTTTAACCTTTTATTTCAACAGGGGCACTTCCCTCCATTGAACACCTCACCTGTCTGTTCTCACCTGAATCTAAATCTTTCACATTTCTTTCACATATAACAGGCACATTGTCATTAATGTATTAACTCCCATCAGCTTTAACATGTTCTTTCAAAACAAAATTATCATCTGGAGTGAACTGATAATTTTTCAATCCATTTTCTCCTACATCAGCATCATGTGCAGCTTCCAAGCGACCCAATCGTAGCTAATTCACTGATTTCAAAATTAGCTCTGAAAAGTGGATGCATTTTTGTTTACATCCATCACTTCTATAGTCAGGTGTAACTCCATCGGGTTTTCAAGTAAATTCTAAAAAGGTGAAACTGCAGGTGTCATGTCTCCACAGAGCTGCTCTCTGTATACCCTCTCATTCACTACCAGAGTCCCTTGTCTGTCTTCAGCTCGGCGTACTGAACATTTTCTTCAGTCACGATACAAGCTCAACCTTAACGAAGTCTTTTTATGTCGAACCCAAGTCTGTGCGACATTAAGAGAACTCTTCCTCATCTCCTCTGGGATCGAGTAGCGGATCTGTGCGTCGACATGAATTCAAATAACATCAAGAAAAGGAATCATTTTGAAGACAGCAAATTCGTCCACGCACCTACGCACTGTCTGTTCTATTGGCTTGAGCTGAATGTGGCCAAACAACCCAGTACATACACCTTTGGAACAAATGCAGCAAAGATGGAGGATTCATGCAAAGAACACTTGAAAACATCTCACAGGACAACAGCATTGCCATGAGGCCGTAGAACGTTAGTATTTTTCCAGTGACTCATTCAACCTGTAAGTGATTTTGTTTAATATTAAATTTACAGTCGAATGTTTATTTATATTTATTTATTTATTTATATTCATATTTTTTTTTTTACCTCTTTAGAAGAATGTTGCACTACATCTGAATTTCATGTGAGACGGCAATCAAAAATCAGCAAACAAAGAGAAACATGTTTTGCATTGAACATGTCTTCAGCTCTTGTAGGCAACCACCCAGTAGCCTACATATTCAAAAACTATTTCATTGTTCTTTATTTGCTATATAAGTCAGTTTTGAAAGTTAATTAAAATCGATAAAATTGGATTTGTCATGTTCATAGGGCTAAATCCATAGCACTAAGAAACAACTATGATATAACTAATATCACTCTATCAAGATCAAATTATATTATGATTATTTTATATTGACACATACTACTGTATTTTCACATTTTCATGACACATTTGCTTTATGTCTGTACGTTTTCATGATTGGATATTTCAGATGATGTTCTGTTGAGCCAATATGACTGACTCACACAGTGACCTACTTTAGAGGAGGAATTAGTGCAAGCCGGGGACTACAAGATCTCTGTTTTTTCTACTGCTGACTGTTATAGCCTGCTCTATTTTGAATTTGTATTTGAGCAATCTGAATTCTGCACAGCAACACAGCATTTATCAAGCTATGGTTGCGCAAAACTGTAAATGATTAATCTGAGTGAAAGCTTTAAAAGGTTTAACTAGTGTGAATTTTGTATGTTTTCTTTTATGCATTGTGTTGTGACTGCTGAGGTAAAGGAAAAGAAATTAAGAACATTTAATAAGGAAGTGGTGTGAAGAAGTGGAGATAATTAGAAATGCAGTAAAAGAAACTGTGGAGAGTGTGAGTAGATAAAAGGTTCTTACCTGCTGGAAATTCAGCAGCGCGTGTCCCAGGAGAAACATGCCAAAAAGAAAGAAAAACACAAATAATTAGCATATATGTTTTATTATTGGAAAGACATCCAAAAGTAAACATAATTTTATTTTTGTTGTTATTTTGTGAGTGGACAATTATTGTGATGATGAGCTAAAACTTTTGTGTACATTTTTATTCATTTGTCATTAAAAAGTGCTCGAAAGAAAATCGGGAGCTGTCCATGGTGCTGACAAAAACGACAAGAAAGATATAGAAGGCAAATTTGTTTTTTTTATACATAGAAGGAAAGAGAGGGCGGGGGGGGGACATGCTTTCAAATCTGAAATGTTAACATAAATAAATAAATAAATACAAAAAAAACACAACATTAAAATAGGTAAAAGCGTGAAATACACAAATGCACCTAGGTTTTCAAAAAATTCTAAAAAGTTAATAATCTTTACACAAAAATACAGTCATAACATAATACATTCACAACAAATGCTCTAAACTGAACTAAGTAGAAAAAGGGTAGGAGAAAGTGGGTGATTGTGCCAGTGGGGAATTTTTTTTCTTCTTTTTTTTTTTTTCTTTTTTTTTTCCTTAAGTTTACCTTAACACAAATGGAAAGAAAAGGAATAAGACCAGGTTCAGAGAACTGGACTGATCAATCAATCATAATCAATCAATCAATCAATCAATCAAGTTTGGCATTTAATTCTGAGCAGATATGTTCATGTTGTGCTTGACCTTTTTCTTCTTATTGTTAACTTTTTATAAAAACTTTTTTATCTTTAAGTTTAACTCTAGAAATGGTCTGTTTTTTTGTTTGTTTTTTAGATTAAATATACTATTTACTTGATTATTTATCCAGTGCAATCTCTCCAATTACTTTTTTTTTTTTTTTTTTTTAGCTGTATTTCTTAAATAATATGTCAGATGACAAATTATTGTATTCAGGGATGCTCCACATCCTGAAATATGTGTTTCATATTGTGGTTACAAGAATTACACCCATTCATGTTCTCGTAAGTAAAAACTGGCACATCTCACCACTTTCCCCTAAGCATTTTGAACAGGCCACATAACATTTTACGTAACCACGTAGAAAGGATGCGGCGCCCTGACACTGCAGATCGGTCTACACTTGTGTGTCTTAAGGTGCTTTTCTGATAAGCACTGCGTTTCTTTAGTGTATCTGTGTCTGTGTTTGAGCTGAATCGAAAGTCGCCTCTCCACGAGCCAGTAGTTAAAAATGGATCAAAGCGTTCATCGTTTAAGAGAGTCCCGCAATGACTGAATTCTGCAAAAGAAGTCGGGCAATAAGTGGTGGGAAAAACTGGAAGAGACGCGCTATTTGAACGGTAAATGTGACTACGCTTACAGATTTTAGCATAACAATCCCACCGACAAAAGTATGAAAAGACAAGAAATTATTGAGAGTGCTAATATTAAATAAAGTGTTAAGTCATAGCTGTCCTGAGATTCGTCTTTGAACTCAAATAGTTCATTTAATACCGGCAACCCAGAAGTAATGACAAGACTGATCGTGCACGTGGCAGAAAGAATTTTAGGCCCGTTATCGCTGACTAAAATGACCAATTTATGCTTCAGTTCATCGCTTTCCATAAACACCCGGCTGTTCTAATTTCTCCTGTGTGCAGACCAATACTAAACAAATGAGGCTCAGTCGCAGTGATTATTCTATAAGAAAGCCAAGCATTGTGACCGGAGTCGCCATCAACGGCCACTACCTTAGTGACGAGGTAACCTCTAGGCGCGTCAAAGGGAACCACTTCTTCAGCATTAAACCCGCTATTCTGAACAGGATACAGAACAACAGGTGAATTGTCGTTTTGATCTTGGATGAAAATATTAACTGTGCAGCTAGAAGACAAAGGTGGTTTACCCCATCCTGTGCCAATATGAGAATCTGGTAG
>CM076400.1:32671607-32688208 GCA_038363315.1 Mugilogobius chulae
AAAAATGTAAGCATGAACCATTTCACCACATGCTAAGGTTACAGCGATGCACTTGAGAAAATATCTGCAATGCATAGCTGCTGATAAAGCATGAACACATGGACAAATTTGAATAAATAGAAATGTGTCCAAAGTAACATCGGGAAAAATGCATCACTGTGCTAATACAGTTTTTCTCTATCGCTTTGACACAATTTTTGAACTTGATTTGGTTGATCACTTGATTCCAATTGATTCTTGATTTGATCTGAACAAAGGCTGAGGTGGTCTTATCATTTGCAAACGTTTTTCATTCATTCATGCAGTTTTCAAATTCTTTCTCAGAACAGTCACACAGCTCTCATTCACAAACTCAAATGCTCTGTGAGTTTAGTTTGTTTCTCCAACACAGACCTGTTCATACATGGTAAAGGACTTCTGCCATAACACTGTTTTTATCTACAAACTCGCACATCACAGCAATAATCAGAAATCACATGAGTAAAAAGATCAAGCACAAAAGAATGAAACAGGACAATGATCTGAGCAGAAAACACAGATTGTAGGATTATATAAATTATAAACATAATATAATTCCAGGGTGATAATGAGTAGATGGCTTGTCAGTCACACAGACGCAATACAAAGTGTTAATGTTGATGACATCTTCTCAACCATCTTTAGCAAACTAAATATTTTGATAAAATATATAAATAATCAATCAAACAAATCAGAAAGCAAGCCTAAATGTAAGTTCATATGTTCAAATATGCCTGATTGTAGATAAAAAACACAACTCGCCCAGATTCAAATTTATTTGTGTGAATCCCAATGACAGACAGAATTGAATCTTTTGTCCCTTTGTCTCTGAGATCAGGACTAAAGCTTCTGAGCTGTAAAATCAAACGAATGAAAAACATGAGAACACCTGAACACGTGTGAGAGTTTTGAAGGTGAAATTTACTTTTGACGGAAAAAAATAACTGTTTTGAATGTAAAACAAAATTTAGCTTGAGCCGAAATGTAGTTTTTGAAAACTGAACCTCTATTTGGGAATTCTGTGTGAACTGACTTTTAGAATGGACAAGTGTCTCAAAGCGATGGAGGAAAACTGTAATTACCATGACACCAAAAAGGTAAGAAATAGTAAATACACAATTTAAAAAATGTTCATACCTCCGAACATTCTTCTAAATCTCCAAAAACATCAGAAAGTCAGTGGGGCTTTCCTCAGTGTCTGATCTGCAGGCAGCGTGTTGTCATTGTAGGACGAGACAAACTTTAAAGTCACTTGTCCTGGATCCAGTTGTCATGTATCCATCATAGTTGTAAGTGCTGCGTAAAGTTCCTGTGCCGTCAACATCTGCATAATTAGGAGGCAGATAACCACTGGGGATTGCAACTGCTCCATCAAACAACACTCTGGGCTTCCTCCTGCGACAGAACCTCACACCCAGGACAATAATAATGAAGGTGAGGAAAATGTAGACACTGACACCAGTGCAATGATCAGATAGGACGTCAGCTTTGAGTCCCTCTCATCATAAGAAATGTCCTTGAGTTCAGGCACTTCAGCCAAGTTATCAGAGATGAGTAAAACATGGAGCAGGTGGCAGAGAGAGGAGGCTGTCCGTTATCTTTCACTGCCACAATAAGGTTCTGTTTCATGCTGTCAGATTCAGAGATGTCCCGCTGGGTTTTGATCTCTCCACTGTGGAGACCGTGGTAAAAAGTCCAGAATCAGTGGACTTGACTATGTGATAGGACAACCAGGCGTTCTGTCCAGAGTCTGCGTCCACTGCTATCACTTTGGACACCAGAGAGCCTGCATGTGCAGCTTTAGGATCAGTTCAGTCATGAAGGAGTTCCCCTCTGGGCTGGGGTACAGGGATTTGAGGAGAGTTGTCATTCACATCAGATATAAACACATTGACTGTCACGTTGCTGCTGAGAGGAGGAGACCCATTGTCTCTGGCCATCACATGGACTTTAAAACTTCCTGAACTGTTCATAATCAAAAGCCCTCACAGCATGGATCAGCCCTGTGTCTCCATTAACAGATACATAGGAGGGACACTGGGACCCCATTCACCTCAGCAGGTAACAGAGATAAACCACTGTCCCGTTTTGTCTCCAGTCTGGGTCTCGAGCAGCAACAGAACATAAAGTGGAGCCAGGCTTGTTGTTTTCAGTAACATGTGGCTGTAGGACTGCTCCTTAACACAGGAGGGTTGTCATTGATGTCAGCTACAGTTAAGTGGACAGTTTTAGAAGAGGACAGAGGTGGAGAGCCCTCGTCAGTGGCAGTGATTGTAATGTTGTAATCAGACACTAGCTCACGGTCCAGCTGTTCTGTGCTCACTAGAGAATATAGTTTTTAATGGAAGCTACTAACTTGAAAGGAACTCCAGTCTGAAGAGAGCAGCGACCTGTCTGTTGTTCCCTGGTCTCTGTCCTGAACATTAATGATGCCCACCTCTGTACCGGGAGGACTATTTTCTGCTATAATATCGATAAGGATTTTAAACTGATCACAGGAGCATTGTCATTCACATCAGTGACAGAAATTATGACTTTCCATGAGATAACAAATCCTAATCCATCTTGTGCATTAACTCGTATTTCAAATGAAGTTGTGGCTTCAAAGTCAATGTCACATAACTTTATTTCTCCTGTTTTTGAATTAATGCTGAAAGCCTTTTTTACATCTTCAGTAACAGTCCAAATCATAAGTCACGTCACCATTGATGCCTTCATCTGCATCAGCTGCACTAACAGTAACCACGACAGTATCTAGAGGGGAGTTTTCAGGCAGACTGGCTTTATACACGGCCTGGCTAAACACAGGGGCGTTTCATTAGCGTCCAACACAGTGACGTGTATGGCTACTGTCCCTGATCTCTGTGGAGACCCGCCATCAAAAGCTGTCACAACCAATCTATATCCTGTTGTTTTTCACGGTCTAATCCTTTTCAAGCACCAACTCGATAGTATCACCTGTAATTACTAACACAAATTATTATTTTGTTTACACTATATCGTTGAATAGAATTCTGTCCCACATCTCATCGTGCGCTTCCTCGATCAAAAAACGAGCCCCTCTGTCCGCAGACTCTCTTATTTCTAGACTGATAAGTTCTTTGTTAAATTTAGGTGCGTTGTCATTGATATCTTGGACGTGAACGCTAATTCGGTGAAGCTCCAGAGGACTCTCCAGAACAAGCTCCCGTTTTACGACACACGACGCCCTTTCACCACAAAGCTCCTCTCGGTCATTCTGTCAGCAACAATCAGGTTTCCGTTGTCCATGTTTATGTCAAGTACGCTTCTCTGTGTCTTCGGTGTCAATGCGCGCTTTTTGTGGCTCAAAACGCCCGCTCTTCAGACCCAGATCTTTCGCCTAAATTTCCAATAACCCATCCTCGTTTGGTTTCCTCCGGTATGGAATAGCTCACATCTCCCACGCTGCCTCAATCCAAACGAGGATCAGGAAAAATGCACAGCTTTTCTTCAGAAACACCATCGTCCCGCGAACAACGAGCAGACACGTAAAAACAAATGTATTATCCACCACAATCCGTCCTAAGTTTTCTTATTCCAAGACGAGAGCAGGATATTGTGACTGCAGCACAGCTCTGGCTCATATACTGGGCTTATAGCGCCACCTTCAGCTAAACACGATATCAAAATATAAAAATATATTAGTCTTGTATCAAACTATTTTAGAATGAGAAACGTATTATTTTTTTATACAACTGACCATGCGTCATCATCTTATATGTCCCTTATACTTTACTGTAATATTATGAGAATAAAACAATAGCCTATATTTTTAGATGTTTTTATGGTCCTATAACATTGACAACTGGAGTATTTGTTTTAAGGCGAATTCATGCAAAAGTGAAACGAGTTAACATCATCATTAGGGCATAGGATCGATGTTTGTATGTAATAAATAAATAAATACAATGCAAGTGTAACACATGTATTAACCTGATTATTGCACTGCACTGTAGCGAAAGTAAAAATAAGGTTATCATCTGCCATTAGTTTTGTTTTTTGTTTTTTTCAATTCAACAGATCTTTATCTAAAAGTATATTTCGTATAATTGGCTACACGTTTTTCACATTTTGTAGAGACTTTATTGTTATCGCAAAACAAACAATAGTCGGAATAACATTTAAGCCACCTCATGCAGTGTCTGTTCAACAGTGGTTTCATATTTCTCCGCTGTTATTTTCATTAACTGCTTTACAACAAGTTAGCAAAAGAGGATAATAAATTAGATGAAGCTGTACTAGGAGAGTTATAGAATCTATTTCTAGAGAGTAGCCAGAAAGATAATATTTATAATTTTGAAAACTAAATCTTTACACAGAGTAGGTTTTCCTCTGATTTTACATAATTTTTAAAAGAGCAATTATTCTTCTTCACATATTAAATATAAAATCAACAAATAACAACATTTTCAACAATGCAAAAATTGAATAGAATTAGAATAATGTTAAAACAATGCTCAATTCCTGAATAGTTTTATCCATTCAATAGAAGATCATCTCACAACACAAACTGCTTCACATATATTTTTTATGCACAAGTTGTACCAACAATGAAAGTATTTGTTATGAAAGCAGCCTGTAGTTTATAACATCAAGTTTCTTTTTGTGAGAAAGACTTAAATACTATTTTTGCCAGTTGTGTATCACTGATGACAAATGTAAATCAGAGTAAAGAATGTTTGTGCAACAGTCTGGTCTCATTCTGTGAACTGGTGAAAAGAGAACCAACCATCATTATGTGGGTCATGCAATGTAAAGTTTATTTAACTGTCCAAAAACTCTGACTCAAAGGCATTATTATTAGTTTTTCTTCATTGCTTCACCAGATTTTATGTTCTAAATGACAAATGCTGTCACAAAATCTCAGAGTTTCAGTTTCACCCTTCTCGAAAATTGGCTTGTGCAAAGATAAGCTTGCACTCAAAACTTCTAACTGTACTCCACAAAAAACAACAACAAAAACTATTCGAATGTTGAAACTCCTAAATACATACGTGCGTTTTCATTAAAGGGTCTATTGTGTTTTTTTGATATATTTAGTAAGAAACTAGACCATATGCAGATAAGTAAGTTACCTTTTGTTCATTGTAAAACACAAGCTGATCTAAAACAACTTAAAATAGAAACAGCTCTACTGACTTCCTGTTCAAAACTGCAGAACTGATAAGCCCCTCCTCTTCATTTAAAATGTAACTGTAAAAAGTAAAGATTTTAAAAAATATTTTTTATTGTGGAAATGGTTATGGGACAGTATTGAACCATATATGCTTCACTTTGTGTATTAATCTTTTGAATTATAACAAGTAAATACAGACATGTGGGAGGGGATAGGTGGTAGGTGAGAACGGGGATTTTGAGCACTTGAGCTCCAGCAAAAGAACAATACAAGATTACTCCAGCATGCAGTAATCATTTAAATATAACTTTGAGTAAACTTATGGTGAAGGAAGGCCAATTTAACAAAGTTAAAAACTTAGAAAAGTGAATTTGACATAATAGGTCCCTTTAAAATGATTTTACAGCTCAAAGTCTTAAGTCACCAAAGATTCAGTTCAGTCTGTGATTGTTGATCAAACTTCACACAAATTCATTTCTATCTGGAAAGTTGTCTATGTTTTCCATCTAAAATCCGCCATATTTTTAAAAAGAAAATAAAGATAAAAACACAATATTATCTTTGTCTTTGTAAACCAAATGTTTACACTTTGATAAAGATGGCTCAGAGATGTCAGAAAAAACTGGAAGCATGTGAACACTTGTTGACTGTGGAAATATATTTAGTCTGTATATTTGATACGTTCCTGCAGTCTGTGATCTCTGTTTAGATTATTCTCCATGCTTGATACATTTCTTATCCTTTATTTTTTAATATTTACTGCTCATAAGTTGTTAGTTTTGAAAGCACATAAGAGAGTAAAACCAGGTAAAGAAATAAAATTAAACTTGACCTGAAAAAAGTAAGCATTCACCTTTTCAACACATGCTAAGGCTAAAGTGATTCACTTGAGAAAACATCTGCAATGAATAACTGCTGATAAAACATGAACACACAAACACATGTGGAAAAAAATGGAAATCTGTCCACAGAAAGATCAAGTAAAATTTAACACTGATGCTGACAATTGCCATGACACAAAATTTAGCAAAGAATAATATACAATGAAATAATTTTTCATACCTCTGGACATTCTTCTAAATCTCCAAAAACATCAGAAAGTCAGTGGGGCTTTTCCTCAGTGTCTGATCTGCAGGCAGCGTGTTGTCGTTGTAGGACGAGACAAACTTAAAGTCACTTGTCCTGGATCCAGTTGTCATGTATCCATCATAGTTGTAAGTGCTGCGTAAAGTTCCTGTGCCGTCAACATCTGCATAATTAGGAGGCAGATAACCACTGGGGATTGCAACTGCTCCATCAAACAACAGTCTGGGCTTCCTCCTGCGACAGAACCTCACACCCAGGACAATAATAATGAAGGTGAGGAAAAATGTAGACACTGACACCAGTGCAGTGATCAGATAGGACGTCAGCTTTGAGTCCCTCTCATCATAAGAAATGTCCTTGAGTTCAGGCACTTCAGCCAAGTTATCAGAGATGAGTAAAACATGGAGCAGGTGGCAGAGAGAGGAGGCTGTCCGTTATCCTTCACTGCCACAATAAGGTTCTGTTTCATGCTGTCAGATTCAGAGATGTCCCGCTGGGTCTTGATCTCTCCACTGTGGAGACCGATAGTAAAAAGTCCAGCATCAGTAGATTTGACTATGTGATAGGACAGCCAGGCGTTCTGTCCAGAGTCTGCGTCCACTGCTATCACTTTGGACACCAGAGAGCCTGCATGTGCAGCTTTAGGGACCAGTTCAGTCATGAAGGAGTTCCCCTCTGGGCTAGGGTACAGGATTTGAGGAGAGTTGTCATTCACATCAGATATAAACACATTGACTGTCACGTTGCTACTGAGAGGAGGAGACCCATTGTCTCTGGCCATCACATGGACTTTAAAACTCCTGAACTGTTCATAATCAAAAGCCCTCACAGCATGGATCAGCCCTGTGTCTCCATTAACAGATACATAGGAGGACACTGGGGCCCATTCACCTCAGCAGGTAACAGAGAATAAACTACTGTCCCGTTTTGTCTCCAGTCTGGGTCTCGAGCAGCAACAGAACATAAAGTGGAGCCAGGCTTGTTGTTTTCAGTCACATGTGCGCTGTAGGACTGCTCCTCAAACACAGGAGGGTTGTCATTGATATCAGCTACAGTTAAGTGGACAGTTTTAGAAGAGGACAGAGGTGGAGAGCCCTCGTCAGTGGCAGTAATTGTAATGTTGTAATCAGACACTAGCTCACGGTCCAGCTGTCTGTGCTCACTAGAGAATAATAGTTTTTAATGGAAGCTACTAACTTGAAAGGAACTCCAGTCTGAAGAGAACAGCGGACCTGTCTGTTGTTCCCTGAGTCTTTGTCCTGAACATTAATGATGCCCACCTCTGTACCAGGAGGACTATTTTCTGCCATAGTATCTGATAAAGATTTCAAACTGATCACAGGAGCATTGTCGTTCACATCAGTGACAGAAATTATGACGTTTCCATGAGATGACAATAATCCATCTTTAGCCTTCACTCGTATTTCAAATGAAGTTGTGGCTTCAAAGTCAATGTTGCCAACAACTCTTATTTCTCCAGTTTTGGGATTTATGCTAAAAGTCTTTCTCACATCTTCACTAACATGTACGAAATCATAAGTCACGTCACCATTGATGCCTTCATCTGCATCAGCTGCACTAACAGTAACCACGACAGTATCTAGAGGGAGTTTTCAGGCAGACTGGCTTTATACACGGCCTGGCTAAACACAGGGGCGTTATCATTAGCGTCTATTACAGTGACGTGTATGGCTACTGTCCCTGATCTCTGTGGTGACCCGCCATCAAAAGCTGTAACAACCAAATCTATATCCTGTTGTTTTTCACGATCCGTTCTTTATCAAGAACCAGTTCGATGGTATTTCCTGTAGTTACTAACACAAATTATCATTCTTGTTAAGACTGTATTGTTGGACTGAATTCTGCCCACATCTGCATCGCGCGCTTCCTCGATCAAAAAACGAGCCCCTTGACTGCAGACTCACTTATTTCAGAGTGATATTCTTCGTTAAATTTAGGTGCGTTGTCATTGATATCTTGGACGTGAACGCTAATACGGTGAAGCTCCAGAGGACTCTCCAGAACAAGCTCCCTTTTACGACACACGACGCCCTTTCACCACAAGCTCCTCTCGGTCAATTCTGTCAGCAACAATCAGGTTTCCGTTGTCCACGTTTATGTCAAAGTAGCGCTTCTCTGTGTCCTCGATGTCAATGCGCGCTTTTCTGTGGCTCAATACGCCGCTTTCAGCCCCAATCTTTCGCTAATTTCCAATAACCCATCCTCGTTTGGTTTCCTCCGGTATGGAATAGCTCACATCTCCCCACGCTGCCTCAATCCAAACGAGATCAGGAAAAATGCACAGCTTTTCTTAGAAACACCATCGTCCGGCGAACAACGAGCAGACACGTAAAAACAAATGTGCATCAATTGTGATCCACCACGATCCGTCCTAAGTTTTCTTATTCAAGACGAGAGCAGGACAATGTGACTGCAGCACAGCTCTGGCTCATATACTGGCGTCTAGCGCCACCTTCAGCTAAATATTGTATTTGTAAGATTTTCTTTTTGTAAGATTTTTTTTTTTTTTTTTTTTTAGAAATTTTACTTTCTTTTAAAAATGTTTAGCATATTGTTTGATTCTGGTGTTTAGACTTTACAAGGTGAAAGACGTGGCCTATTTCTATCAATGTGCAATACAAATCTGAACCCTTTTATTGTTATAAAAGCTTATTTTACTACTTTTGCCTGATGAACATTTCTCCTGAGAATTCATATTTGAATGTTTAAACACAATGTCTCTGGTCATCTGTTTATTTTCTACTTTTTTTGAGTATGTAAGTCATTTTGTCAGGATACTGCACTGTGCTCTGTCCCTGTATGTGGAAAGGAAAAATCATTTACTCTTTATTGTTTCTGATTTAAACAGATCTTCGTTAAGTTGTTTGAATTTACTTACATATAATCTTCATACAAACAAGTCCCCCACTTTTGGATCAAACTATATTCCAACTTTTCAACAACACCATGCAGACCAAACTCTCCTTTTTAAAACACATATCCATCCATCACTCATCATTGTAAACATACCAAAAAATCAAATAAACAAAAGCATGTGTGGTCCAAAGTATTTCATGCAATATCATGCACTTCGACTGTTGACATTTTATCACTACGACATTGTCCCATGACTTGGAATAAACTGGTAAAAAATCTTTGTATTACTAGACATTCCACATGAAAAGATCAACATCAAATTGTTGGTTTCTATAAAGCTTCATCTCTGGAACAGAAAATCATCTTAGCAAACAAAAATGCACATTCTTCCAACTACACTACATCCTGCTTTATTGTTGACTTATATTTTACATCTTCTGCAAGACAAGTACTGGATTTCGAAAAAAAAACAAAACAAAAAAAAAAACAACAATAATAATAATAATAATAATAATAATAATAATAATGATGATGATGATGATGATGATAACAATGATAATAATAATTAAAACAAACAAATAATATATTAAATATATTATCACTTTCTTTTATATAATCTCGTTATTACTGCTTGTACAAGAAGAGTGTAAATGTCAAACACATTAGAATGAAGTTTAGGTTTATAAGACTTTTTAAAAGATGGATTAAAAAAATAATAATAATAGAAGCACTTAAGTCTGTGTTTGCAAAATAGAAGCCAAATAAAAGTCAAGGAATCTATTTAAAACAAAATTGTTAAAAGACTTAGTAAAGCAAGAAAGCAATCAGACTATTAGTATATTATTGAAGAAACTTTTTGATGATGTCTAAAAACGATGTTGCCCAGAGAAGTTTGTTGTTGCTAAAAAGACAAGAAAATGTGCAGAATGTGTTGTATTTGTTACTAATTTCTAAATATCAAAGACGTGGATAATTGTAATGAATAGAACCACAATCAATTATCAGCAGAAAAAAATTAAAGAAGCAGCATTTGCAGCATAATTGATCAAGATAAGGCAAATGTTTGTGATTGAGTGGTCAGATCGCCCAAATAGTGCTAAAAAGATCAGAGGCTTTACAAAAACCTTTACAAAACTCAGGCAACTTTGTTAACGGTGTGTGTCTTGACAAGTAATGTCTATTACAAAAGAAAAAAAAAAAAAAGTAAAAATCAGTTTTTGTTTTTCTCCTGCCTCAGATAGAGCCTAAACCACAAAAGTATGAACTGTAAACAATGATAGTGTCCTTTTGATTCTTTTGCGCCTGTTAACCTTCAAACAATGGCAGGGTGACATTAAGGGCAATAAGAATAGCACAAGCAAATTTAAAAAAGTATTGTCTGACATGGAACTAAGTAAAGCTAAAAAGAAACTAAACAACTGTATAAGAATTCAACTAAACAATAACAAACTCCAATGCAGCGATATCAACAAAAACACAAAGCTGGAGGGAACTTTCTATATCCAAGATCAATTAAAACACAAAACCATATTGACAACAAGAAATGAATAATATTTGTTTTTCATACCTCTGAACATTCTTCTAACTCTCCAAAAACATCAGAAAAGTCAGTGGGGCTTTTCCTCAGTGTCTGATCTGCAGGCAACGTGTTGTCATTGTAGGACGAGACAAACTTAAAGTCACTTGTCCTGGATCCAGTTGTCATGTATCCATCATAGTTGTAAGTGCTGCGTAAAGTTCCTGTGCCGTCAACATCTGCATAATTAGGAGGCAGATAACCACTGGGAATTGCAACTGCTCCATCAAACAACAGTCTGGGCTTCTTCCTGCGACAGAACCTCACACCCAGGACAATAATAATGAAGGTGAGGAAAATGTAGACACTGACACCAGTGCAATGATCAGATAGGACGTCAGCTTTGAGTCCCTCTCATCATAAGAAATGTCCTTGAGTTCAGGCACTTCAGCCAAGTTATCAGAGATGAGTAAAAACATGGAGCAGGTGGCAGAGAGAGGAGGCTGTCCGTTATCCTTCACTGCCACAATAAGTTCTGTTTCATGCTGTCAGATTCAGAGATGTCCCGCTGGGTCCTGATCTCTCCACTGTGGAGACCAATAGTAAAAAGTCCAGCATCAGTGGATTTGACTATGTGATAAGACAGCCAGGCGTTCTGTCCAGAGTCTGCGTCCACTGCTATCACTTTGGACACCAGAGAGCCTGCATGTGCAGCTTTAGGGACCAGTTCAGTCATGAAGGAGTTCCCCTCTGGGCTGGGGTACAGGATTTGAGGAGAGTTGTCATTCACATCAGATATAAACACATTGACTGTCATGTTGCTGCTGAGAGGAGGAGACCCATTGTCTCTGGCCATCACATGGACTTTAAAACTCCTGAACTGTTCATAATCAAAAGCTCTCACAGCATGGATCAGCCCTGTGTCTCCATTAACAGATACATAGGAGGACACTGGGCCCCATTCACCTCAGCAGGTAACAGAGAATAAACCACTGTCCCGTTTTGTCTCCAGTCTGGGTCTCGAGCAGCAACAGAACATAAAGTGAAGCCAGGCTTGTTGTTTTCAGTCACATGTGCGCTGTAGGACTGCTCCTCAAACACAGGAGGGTTGTCATTGATGTCAGCTACAGTTAAGTGGACAGTTTTAGAAGAGGACAGAGGTGGAGAGCCCTCGTCAGTGGCAGTGATTGTAATGTTGTAATCAGACACTAGCTCACGGTCCAGCTGTTCTGTGCTCACTAGAGAATAATAGTTTTTAATGGAAGCTACTAACTTGAAAGGAACTCCAGTCTGAAGAGAGCAGCGGACCTGTCTGTTGTTCCCTGAGTCTCTGTCCTGAACATTAATGATGCCCACCTCTGTACCAGGAGGCACATTCTCAGGAATCTGATTGGTCACTGATTTTATGTTTATGATAGGAGTGTTGTCATTAATGTCAGTGATATCAATTGTTAAACTTGCATACGAGATCAGTCCCAATCCATCTTAGCGCTTATTTGCATTTCATAGGTAGATGTTTTTTCATAATCAATCACCCTTTTCACTGTTACTTCTCCTGTTTTGGAATCAATGGAAAACACATTACTGTCTTTATTTGATACGTGATCAAACTGATACGTAATATCACCGTTTATTCCCTCGTCCGCATCAGTAGCAGTCACAGTAATAACCAGTGTATCTGGAGGAGAGTTTCTGGAAGACTCGCTTTATACACAGTCTGACTAAACACTGGCGCATTATCATTAGCGTCAAGAACAGTGACATGGATGACTACTGTGCCTGATCTCTGAGGAGAGCCGCCATCAAACGCAATCAGCACAAGCGAGATCTCGTTATTATCCTCTTTGTCTAACTCTTTGTCCAATACTAACTCACTATGTTTTCGTCCTGCAGGGTTTGACTTAACATCAAGAATAAAATGTTGATTCTGCTGAAGGGTGTATCCTTGCACAGCGTTTTCCCCTATGTCTTCATCGTGCGCTTCGCCAACTGCAAATCTTGCGCCTTTAACAGCCGATTCTTGAATTTCAATACTAAGTGGATCATCTGTGAACTCAGGTGCGTTGTCGTTTATGTCTTGTACTCGGATAGTAAAGCGGTGCAGCTCTAAGGGGTTTTCCAGCACGAGCTCCTGTTTCAGAATACATGAAGTCTTCTTCACACAAAGGCCCTCTCTGTCAATCCTCTCCTGAACAAGCAGCTCTCCCGTGTTGAGGTTCACACTGCAGTACTGGACGCCGTTGTCCTCTGAATCCACGCGGGCCCTGCGCGCGGACAATCTGCCCAAATCAAGTCCAATGTCCTTAGCAATATTTCCAATCACGGCTCCGCGTTTCATCTCCTCTGGAATAGAGTAACTCACGTCTCCTCTGACAAGGCAAAAGGCGAAAATAATCCACACCAACGCTCCATATCCTATGACATTTCTACTTCCAGGCATCATTCCTAATTTTGCGTATCATTGTGGCTCTAATTATTAGCAATATTAGCCATATATTGGAAATCACAATCTAACCTATCGAACTCTTCGTGCGTCCGTAAAACTGAATCTTACAATAACTGACAAAAGGGAGGAGAATTCATGAGGCGCGTGCCGCGGTTTACTGGTGAATACTGACACCAAGAGTTTGTTCAGAGGAACAACGAGACTTTAAATGTTTTGGATTTTAAATTTTATTAGAGAATCTGCAAACAATCTCAGCCGATTTCCCTATAAATGATTCTGAATTATTCATGTTCAGCTGACATGAGATTTCATTTATTATGAGATAAGTTTATATATAGATCTTTTAAAAAGGAACGTTCACATTTCGGTGTAGACATTTAGATGTCGACACCACTGGAAGGATATTGATGAATATTTCATCATTAAATAATTCGAATATTTTTAAATCACATTTTCAACAATATTACAACAAGCAAGGGGAAAATGTTGCTGCATTTAGTACAATCCTTTCCTAAGGAAACAAAAAGCTTTATATATTAAAAAAAAAGTAAATATTTGTTTGTATCAATAAAAGGAATCAAACTACAGAAGAAGATCAAAAAGGACAACTCAAATCTTGCTTTACTCTTTGTTACAACATTCATTTCCTCAAAGTTACCACTGAGAAAACGACAGAAAAGCCAGTGTTTCTTGTCACAACAATTACTAAAAAATGAAGTCACCAATCTGACCAAAGTTACGTGTTGTAAAACAAGCCAACTAACCAACAAGAATCTAACTTCTGACTTATTTATATCAAATAAAACTAAGAACAAATGTATATAAATATCTAATTTTAATTTCAAGGATAATTACATAACTTGAGCTGATCTAAGCAACAAAGCAGATATGTCTATGAAGGACACAGATGGAAATTAGCTTGCTGCTAAATCTGGTGCAGCCATCTTTTTAATGTAACTGCACATTGTCCTTTAAATAAATAAATAAAATAAGAAAAAAAAATGACCACAGAACTCGTCTCTACTCTTCAGCACCATGGACAGAGTCAAAAATTAAGAGTTTTGCGAAACAACTCCTTAAATGTGCCATGAAAACACTTTCCATTTTCTTCCGCTTCATCCGGAGTCGGGTCGCGGAGGCAGCAGTCTGAGCAGGGAGGCCCAGACTTCCCTATCCCCACACACTTCCGCCAGCTCTTCTGGGGGAATCCCGAGGCGTTCCCAGGTCAGTCGAGAGACATAGTCTCTCCAGCGTGTCCTGGGTCTTCCTCGAGGTCTCCTCCCAGTGGGACATGCCCGGAACACCTCCCCGGGGAGGCGTCCAGGAGGCATCCGAAACAGATGCCCGAGCCACCTCAACTGGCTCCTCTCGACGTGGAGGAGCAGCGGCTCTACTCCGAGTTCCTCCCGTGTGACTGAGCTTCTCACCCTATCTCTAAGGGAGCGCCCAGCCACCCTGCGGAGAAAACTCATTTCGACCGCTTGTATTCGCGATCTTGTCCTTTCGGTCATTACCCAAAGCTCATGACCATAGGTGAGGGTTGGAACGTAGATTGACCGGTAAATTGAGAGCTTTGCCTTTCGACTCAGCTCTTTCTTCACCACAACGGTCCGGTACAGCGATCGCATCACTGCAGACGCTGCACCAATCCGCCTGTCAATCTCACGTTCCATCCTTCCCTCACTCGTGAACAAGACCCCGAGATACTTGAACTCCTCCACTTGAGGCAAGGACTCTCCACCCACCTGGAGAGGGGCAAAGCACCTTTTTCCGGTCGAGAACCATGGCCTCAGATTTGGAAGAGCTGATTTTCATCTCAGCCGCTTCACACTCGGCTGCAAACCGTCCCAGTGCATGTTGCAGGTCCTGGTTTGAAGAAGCCATCAGGACAACATCATCTGCAAACAGCAGAGATGAAATCCTGTGGTCTCCAAACTGGACACCCTCCGGTCCCTGACTGCGCCTAGAAATTCTGTCCATAAAAACAATGAACAGAACCGGTGACAAAGGGCAGCCCTGGCGGAGTCCAACATGCACTGGGAACAGGTCTGACTTACTGCCGGCAATGCGAACACAGCTCCTGCTCCGATCGTACAGGGACCGAACCGCCCTGAGCAAAGGGCCCCGGACCCCATACTCTCGGAGCACTCCCCACAGACACCACGAGGGACACGGTCAAATGCCTTCTCCAGATCCACAAAGCACATGTGGACTGGTGGGCAAACTCCCATGAACCCTCGAGAACCCGATGGAGAGTGTAGAGCTGGTCCAGTGTTCCACGACCAGGACGAAAACCACACTGCTCCTCCTGAATCCGAGGTTCGACCATCGGTCGGATTCTCCTCTCCAGTACCCTGGAGTAGACCTTACCGGGGAGGCTGAGGAGTGTGATTCCTCTGTAATTGGAACACACCCTCCGGTCCCCCTTCTTAAATAGAGGGACCACCACCCCGGTCTGCCAATCCAGAGGTACTGTCCAGTTTGCCACGCGATGTTGCAGAGACGTGTCAGCCAAGACAGTCCCACAACATCCAGAGACTTGAGATACTCAGGACGGATCTCATCCACACCCGGAGCCTTGCCACCGAGGAGCTTGTCGACAACCTCAGTGACTTCAGCTTGGGTGATGGATGAGTCTTCCCCCGAGTCCTCAGTCTCTGCTTCCTCATCGGAAGACGTGGCGGTGGGATTGAGGAGACCCTCAAAGTATTCCTTCCACCGTCCGACGACACATCCCCAGTCGAGGTCAACAGCTCTCCACCCGCACTATAAATGGTGTTGGTGGAAAACTGCTTCCCCCTCCTGAGGCGCCGGACGGTTTGCCAGAATTTCTTTGAGGCGAGCGACGTGGTCTTCCTCCATGGCCTCTCCGAACTCCTCCCAGCTCCGGGTTTTTGCCTCTGCACACTGCACAAGCTGCGGTACGCTTGGCCTGGCCGGTACCTCTCGACTGTGTCAGGAGTACTACAAGCCAACAGGGCCTGATAGCACTCCTTCTTCAGCCTGACAGCATCCCTTACTTCCGGGCGCCACCACCGGGTTCGGGGATGGCCGCCACGAGAAGCACCAGAGACCTTGCGACCACAGCTCCGAGCAGCCGCATTGACAATGGAGGCTGAGAACATGTCCACTCAGACTCAATGTCCTCAGTCTCACCCGGGAGCTGGGAGAAGCTCTCCCGGAGGTGTGAGTTGAAGACCCGTCTGACAGAGGGTTCCGCCAGACGTTCCCAACAGACCCTCCAATACGCTTGGGTCTGCCAGGTCTGTCCAGCTTCCTCCTCTGCCAGCGGATCCAACTCACAACCAGGTGGTGATCAGTTGACAGCTCTGCCCCTCTCTTAACCCGAGTGTCCAAAACACGCGGCCGAAGGTCCGATGACACGACAACAAAGTCGATCATTGACCTCCGGCCTAGGGTGTCCTGGTGCCACGTGCACTGATGGACACCCTTGTGTTGGAACATGGTGTTTGTTATGGACAAACTGTAACTAGCACAGAAGTCCAGTAACAAAACACCAC
>CM076400.1:32706901-32952162 GCA_038363315.1 Mugilogobius chulae
ACTGCACCTTTACAAGCTGTGTTTGGACCTGGGGAATAGTTACTCTTGGCTGTCCTACTCGCACTATCCCCTCCCTCATAGCTTCATCACTTTTCTTAACTAGTTGAATAAATATCTCAGTTTTGGTACAATCAAGTGAAAATGCTTCCTGCACAGCTGCTGAGGTGAATTCTGGATATTGCTCCATACCATTTTTGACTAGCTGTTCGATGATATTATAGCCAATTATGGCGGCTCAGCAACACCTGGTTCATTTGAGATCAATACTGGGGCTAACAGTTCTTGTGCACCTTGTTTTAATGAGCTTAGACTAAACTTTAAACTCTGCCCAACCTGAGAAAGGGATGACTGTTTGGTTGCTGCCTTACCAACCAGTGTCTCGTCTTCCTCCAGAAGCTCTTGCAGGTCACGATCACAACGTGTGGGAGGTAAGTGCTACGCCAACTCTCATTAATGATGGTTACCTGCGAACCAGTGTCCCATAGCGCTTTTGTTGGCACTCCTCAAAACAACAGTCCACAAGACACTTCTTGCCTATGAGAGCCTGCAGCTTGGAATGGCGACGTGTGGATACTGGATCTGCGTAAGTAGCACTCACTCCTTGATGTGTTTGTTGCTGTTTCTAACTGAGCTTCAAGCTGTTTGATTCTGTCTAAAAGCAGTTCTTGCATTTTACTATCAGAGTCAGGAGGTTTCTTTGATGAAAATGTGGATGGCGCCACCTTGTGGGGTTTGACATTTACTGCCCCTGACCTGTGAGCTGCACCTCGAGTCCTCTGCACCCTCTTGAAAAGTGTTCCTGTCAGTCCACACTTGAAACAGTGGTCACATTGATTACTCTGTCCACTTTCCTCACATGCAGTACATGCCCTGCGTTGAGTGCGCTTAAACTTTGTGTGGTGCGCTGTTGATGGCCTTGCAAATTCTTCTTGATATCCGCCATTTCCTCTCTGAGCAAGTTGACAGTTTCATACAACTCAGTATCTCGTGAGCTAGGTGCTGGAGTTTACGAATTTTTGGCTTAACAGCTTCTGTCTGGTCCTGTACCCTCATTCAGAAACAGTTTACTTTCAGGCTGTCCTGCTTGTGCTTCTGTCTGGAGCTCATTTATTTTTGGAGCTCTGCTGATCGCATTTTTGCGCTGTTTAGACAGGCGCTCAGACTCTACACTAGCAGCTTCATTCAGTTTATCAATAAGAATCTCATCTGTCACAGCAGGATCATCTAAATAGAGCTTTAACTGGAACTTAATGTGATCACTGATAAGTCCTGTGCTGACTGACCTCAAGAACTTCCTTTGAATCACTTCTGGGCTGTACTGATCATCTGAGCCTGATTCTTTAGATGCAAGAAAAAGTCTCTCTTTAAGCTCTATTGCCCTAAAAAGGAAGTTTTGTGGAGATTCTCGACTGTCTTGAGTAACATTGATTAGTTTGTGATACAGATCCATCGAGCTGTCTTCTTTAAAGTGCCCCTTTAATATTGTCTTTAACTGTGATAATGTAAGGTCACTTTTAACTTCAAGCATGTCCGTAAACTCAAACCTGGGCAGATGGCTTTGACTACAGCTTCAACCACTTCATCTTCACTGTGCCCTTTAACTAACCCTCTTTCAATCTGATGCATTAGATTTGTGAAGGAAAGCTTATCTTTCTGTCCTCTTTCACCAATCTGGCCACTTATTTTGAACTCTCTTCTTATTGTGACTTCTTGGAGCTTACTTGTGGGCAAACTAGTGCTTGTATGGACAGAGGGCTCATTTGTAGTGAGAGGATGCTTACTCTGTCACTCAGCCTTTGTGTTTCATTAACAGGTGCTTGATTAGTGATTGACACTTCAGTCGTTCTTTCCTGAACACTGTCTACCTCAGATGCATTTGTTTGAATTGGGCCTGTTTTGGTTAGACTCAGCAACATGTTCAGATATTGTTCTGCCACATCATTTTCCTCATTTCAATCGCGTTGTCTATTGAGTCCATGATGGCTTTAATTACCGCCCGCCTGGTCGCGGCATTTCTGTAGTCGACTTTGGCACGCAGACACACCTCTTTGAGCTCATTCAGTTTCAGCGTCCAGAGCTGCCCTGACACTTGCTCCGCTAGCTCCTCGAGACTCATTTCGCCGTGCGTCGCGGTGCCGCGCCTCCTCCGTCAATGCGCGTGGCCGTCAGCGGTTATTCAGTGCTTCGCCGATGGAAAGACACTCTCAAAAGTCTTTCTCCATCCCGGACGAGCCCCCAAAATATGTAGCACATGTGGTTGGAAAAAGGGGCTTGAGAGAGTTTAGCTTATCTTCCTTAATGCCGTACATGCACTGAAATACAAGAGACAATTCTGTGACCACGCCATTCACGTCAGAGCACACTTTTTCATTAGTTTTAACAACACTGGACGCTTATATGTTACTAAATTATCACGAGTACAAAATATGCACTTATTTATCGTTTCTCACCTGAAATACAAGAGACAATTCTGTGACCACGCCATTCACGTCAGAGCACACTTTTTCATTAGGACCTGCGAGGGCCCCCCGCATTGCCTCTACCTGCCTGCGTGTGTCCTGTAATTCTCCTGTCTAAAACTCTTATTCGGAATACTTAAATGACCAAGACTACAAAAATAAAAATGTCCAAAATTGAAATGTCCTAATATTAGTAATGTGATAATAATTAGCAATGAAAAATATACAGTGGGTGGTGTTTTCTAAAAGTCCACAGTTTAAGGCAATACTGGTGCTTGACTAATACTAACAATCCCACACGTCCGTAAAACTGAATCTTACAATAACTGACAAAAGGGAGGAGAATTAATGTGGCGCGTGCCGCGGTTTACTGGTGAATACTGACACCAAGAGTTTGTTCAGAGGAACAACGAGACTTTAAATGTTTTGGAGTTTAAGTTTTTTACGAGAATTTGTAAACAATCTCAGCCGAGTTCCCTATGAATTATTCTGAATTATTCATGTTCAGCTGACATCAGATTTTATGTATTATTGAGATAAGTTTATAGATAGTCCTTTTAAAAGTGAACGTTCAAATTTTCGGTGTATACATTTAGATGTCGACACCACTGGAAGGATGTTGATGAATATTTCATCATTAAACAATTTAAACCACATTTTCAACAATATTACAAGCAAGTGGGAATGTTACTGCATTTAGTGCAAACCTTTCCTTAGAAAACAAAAAGTTTTTTTTTTTTTTTTTTTTTTTAAAGGGAATCTTTTGTTTGTATCAATACAAGGAATCAAACAACTGATAAAGTTAAAAAGAGGACAATTCAGATCTCGCTTTACTCTTTGTTACAACATTCATTTCCTCAAAGTTGCCAATAAACTATGACAGAAAAGTCAGTGTTTCTTGTCACAACAATTACTAAAAAATGAAGTCACCAATCTGACCAAAGTTACGTGGTTGTAAAACAAGCCAACTGATCAACAAGAATCTAACTTCTGACTTATTTATATCAAATAAAACTAAGAACAAATGTATATAAATATCTAATTTTAATTTCAAGGATAATTACATAACTTGAGCTGATCTAAGCAACAAAGCAGATAAAAAAGAAATGACTACAAACTCGTCTCTACTCTTCAGCACCATGGACAGGGACAAAAATTAAGAGTTTTGCGAAACAACTCATTAAATGTGTCATGAAAACACTTTCAAATGTTAAAAAAGTTTCGAAGCTAGTCATCTAGAAATAGAAGTTTTTAAAGTCACCAAGTAATTTTCTATCTCTTGGAGCTGACCTGGAATACTAGACTTTATACTGCTTACAGTGAAACTTAAAAGCATACACAATGATGAAAGCATTCTTGTGAAAATTCTTATTAAAACATTGTACACAGAAAAGTAATATTGTATATTCAAATATAGTATAATAATAATCCATGTTTTACAATGCATTGGGTAATTTGTAAATAATTTCAACTTAAATATTTTACAGATGACAAAAATCACGTTTTTTTTTCTTTTTTTAATTTATTCTTTTTTGAAAATTAGAAGATGATTGCCAAAGATTTTCTTTGTTTGTGATGTGATTCTAATTATTTCATTTTCCTCTTTAAAGCACATTGTCTTACTTGAGCTGTTATAACTTACACACGCAGTACATTAAAATGTCATCTCAGACGTCAACTTTACCCTGCCTAAAAAAATCACTTAATATTTGGATATGCCAGAGGACCAAGTCATTAAAAAACATAGTTAGAAAGAAAAAGCCAAAGCTGACTCTGACTGAGCATCTTCCTTTACACAAACAAACAGTTTCTATTTTTATGTATTTAAATCACAAAGAAACTACCTTTAGTGTCCTTTAATTAAAGCTCGCAGTATACCTAATGTAAAGAGCATGGAAAACTTTTACGTGCAAAAAAATTAAAATACTTTCATAGCTATGAAGCATAAATACAAATATATATATGTTTTAGAACAAAACTACCAGTAAATTTTGACAAATGATTTGTTAAATAATTATAGCAAAGCAACTGTCAAAGAGTATGAAAAATACATAAGAAAAGAAATCTGCAACACTCAAATAGAGAATATATTTTACATTTCAAAATTACATTTTGCCTTGTGCCTACCTCAGGAGAGTGATCGCAGTCTCCAAAAACATCAGAAAAGTCAGTGGGGCTTTTCCTCAGTGTCTGATCTGCAGGCAGCGTGTTGTCATTGTAGGACGAGACAAACTTAAAGTCACTTGTCCTGGATCCAGTTGTCATGTATCCATCATAGTTGTAAGTGCTGCGTAAAGTTCCTGTGCCGTCAACATCTGCATAATTAGGAGGCAGATAACCACTGGGGATTGCAACTGCTCCATCAAACAACAGTCTGGGCTTCCTCCTGCGACAGAACCTCACACCCAGGACAATAATAATGAAGGTGAGGAAAAATGTAGACACTGACACCAGTGCAATGATCAGATAGGACGTCAGCTTTGAGTCCCTCTCATCATAAGAAATGTCCTTGAGTTCAGGCACTTCAGCCAAGTTATCAGAGATGAGTAAAAACATGGAGCAGGTGGCAGAGAGAGGAGGCTGTCCGTTATCCTTCACTGCCACAATAAGGTTCTGTTTCATGCTGTCAGATTCAGAGATGTCCCGCTGGGTCTTGATCTCTCCACTGTGGAGACCGATGGTAAAAAGTCCAGCATCAGTGGACTTGACTATGTGATAGGACAGCCAGGCGTTCTGTCCAGAGTCTGCGTCCACTGCTATCACTTTGGACACCAGAGAGCCTGCATGTGCAGCTTTAGGGACCAGTTCAGTCATGAAGGAGTTCCCCTCTGGGCTGGGGTACAGGATTTGAGGAGAGTTGTCATTCACATCAGATATAAACACATTGACTGTCACGTTGCTGCTGAGAGGAGGAGACCCATTGTCTCTGGCCATCACATGGATTTTAAAACTCCTGAACTGTTCATAATCAAAAGCCCTCACAGCATGGATCAGCCCTGTGTCTCCATTAACAGATACATAGGAGGACACTGGGGCCCCATTCACCTCAGCAGGTAACAGAGAATAAACCACTGTCCCGTTTTGTCTCCAGTCTGGGTCTCGAGCAGCAACAGAACATAAAGTGGAGCCAGGCTTGTTGTTTTCAGTCACATGTGCGCTGTAGGACTGCTCCTCAAACACAGGAGGGTTGTCATTGATGTCAGCTACAGTTAAGTGGACAGTTTTAGAAGAGGACAGAGGTGGAGAGCCCTCGTCAGTAGCAGTGATTGTAATGTTGTAATCAGACACTAGCTCACGGTCCAGCTGTTCTGTGCTCACTAGAGAATAATAGTTTTAATGGAAGCTACTAACTTGAAAGGAACTCCAGTCTGAAGAGAACAGCGGACCTGTCTGTTGTTCCTGAGTCTCTGTCCTGAACATTAATGATGCCTACCTCTGTACCAGGAGGCACATTCTCAGGAACCTGATTGTTCAGAGACTTTAAAAATATAACAGGAGCATTGTCATTAAGGTCCACAATGTCTATAAATAAAGTTGCATATGTTGCAAGCCCAAGTCCATCTTTTGCACTAATTTGAATTTCATATGAGGACTCTTTTTCATAATCAATAGGTTTTTCAACCCTAATTTCACCATTGGATGGATTTAAAGTAAATATCTTGTTTTCATCAGAAGGGTGATCAAATTCATAAGTTATTTCACCGTTCACTCCCTCGTCTGCATCAGTAGCAGTCACTGTAATAACCAGTGTATCTGGAGGAGAGTTTTCTGGAAGACTCGCTTTATACACAGTCTGACTAAACACTGGCGCATTATCATTAGCGTCAAGAACAGTGACATGGATGACTACTGTGCCTGATCTCTGAGGAGAGCCGCCATCAAACGCAGTCAGCACAAGCGAAATCTCGTTATTATCCTCTCTGTCTAACTCTTTGTCCAAAACTAACTCACTATATTTTCGTCCGTTGCTTTTTGTTTTTACATCCAATACAAAGTGTTTATTTTCTTGCAGGGTGTAACCTTGAACACTATTTTCACCTATGTCTCCATCGTTTGCTTCATCTAATGGGTATCGGGCGCCCTTATAAGCTGATTCACTAATTTCAAATTTAAGCGTGCTCGCCTTAAATTGTGGTGCGTTGTCGTTTATGTCTTGTACTCGGATAATAAGCGGTGCAGCTCTAAGGGGTTTTCCAGCACGAGCTCCTGTTTCAGAATACATGAAGTCTTCTTCGCACAAAGGCCCTCTCTGTCAATCCTCTCCTGAACAAGCAGCTCTCCCGTGTTGAGGTTCACACTGCAGTACTGGACGCCGTTGTCCTCAGAGTCCACGCGGGCCCTGCGCGCGGACAATCTGCCCAAATCAAGTCCGATATCCTTAGCGATATTTCCAATCATAGATCCACGTTTCATTTCCTCTGGAATAGAGTAACTCACGTCTCCGTTGGATAAAGAAAGGGCATTAAGCAAAAGTAAAAATTCCCAAACGACGCGTTTGCAGTCGTGCATTTTTTCTTCAAGCGTTTTTAGTCAAATGCTCTATACGTAGTTGGATAGATTTTCTTTAAAACGAAGCTCAACCACGATTGTCACAACTATGACTTGGGCTAGTTCAGAACAACTGACAACGAAGGGAGGAGAATGAACGCGTTGTGTTGTTCACTGGTGAATAGTGACACCGTGTGCGTTTTTGGAGGTAACAGCAAGTGTTCTGTATAAATTAAACCCTTTTGACTTTTTTTCCCTCCCAGTGGTGTTTTAACGCATATGACTTAACTTTGACGACTTATCTAATGTGCTTTGAAAAAGGTCCGCACATTAAATGTACAACGATCTTTTACCAACAGCATACGTGTAACCATGTTCTCAAAAAATGAAATAAATATTCTGATATTCTGCATAAACAACATACATACATATATATATATATATATATATATATATATATATAGAGAGAGAGAGAGAGAGAGAGAGAGAGAGAGAGAGACAGAGAGAGAGAGAGAGAGAGAGAGAGAGAGAGAGAGAGAGAGACCTACGAGGTGAAGGTAAAAGAGCCTTTCAGGACCTTGGCCAGAGCAACAACATAAATGTTTTTCATAAGAAATCTTGAAGAATGTATATTTAGATAAACAATAATGTGCCCTTTCCACACGATCATCTAAACTATTTATAAATGAACTGAAATATTTCACAATGACTCAACAAAGAGGATATTTACAACACAAAGCTCAACGGTTTGATAGCATCTGATAAAACAAATTTGAAGCTCATGAAAATGTAAAAGATAAATTGAAATTTGACCTCTAACAAAGAGTTAAGTAAACTTTTCTGGGATGAATCAGGATTAGTTTGTAAGTAATCTAAGTAAGTAATCTTTATTTGTATAGCGCGTTTCACAGACAGAGTCACAAAGCGCTTCACATTGAGATGAACCCCTTCCCCTCCCCACTCAGTGATAGTAAGCTGCCCTGGGGCAGCTCAGCAGAGGCGATTCGCCTAAACACCTGGCGCCTCAACCTCCGACTATCACCAAGTGTTCCCTAACCTGCATGTTATTGGTTGTACTTTTACAGTGCCTTGAGAAAGTATTCACACCCCTTGAACTTTTTACATTTTCTCTTTTTATGAACACAAAAATCAAACATATTTCACAGAAACTTTGTGTGAAAGACCAACACTAAGTTGCACACAATTGTGAAGTTGAAAGACAGTCATACATGATTTTTTTTTTTTTTACAAATAAAACCTGAAAAGTAGGCGTGCAAAATTATTCACCCCTCTGAGTCAATATTTTGTGGAACCGCCTTTTGCTGCAATTAGAGCTCCAAGTCTCTTTGGGTATGTTTCTACCAGCTTTCCACATCTTGAGACTGACATTTTTGCCCATTCTTTTTTGCAAAATAGCTCCAGCTCAGTCAGATTAGATGGAGTGTGTTTGTGAACAGCAGTTTCAGCTCTTGCCACAGATTCTCGATTGGATTTAGGTCTGGGCTTTGACTGGGCCATTCTAAGACATGAATATGTTTTGTTTTAAACCATTCCAATGTAGCCTTGGCTTTATGTTTGGGGTCGTTGTCCTGTTGAAAGATGAACCTTTGCCCCAGTCTCAAGTGTTTTCAGACTCCAATAGGTTTTCTTCCAATATTGCCCTGTATTTGGCTCCATCCATCTTTCCATCAACTCTGACCATATTCCCTGTCCCTGCTGAAGAAAAGCACACCCAAATCATAATGCTCCCACCTCCGAATTTAACCGTGGGGATGGTGTATTTAGAGTCATGAGCAGTGTTAGGTTTCCGCCACACATAGCGTTTTGCATTTTGGCCAAAAAGTTCAATTTTGGTCTCATCTGACCAGAGCACCTTCCTCCACATGGTTCTGTGTCCCCCACATGGCTTTTGGCAAAGTGAAAATGGGATTTCTTATGGCTTTCTTTTCAGCAAAGGCTTTCTTCCATAAAGGCCAGATTTGTGTAGTGCACGACTAAAAGTTGTACTGTTGACAGATTCTCTAACCTGAGCTGTAGATCTTTGCAGTTCCTACAGAGTCACCATGACCTCTTGGCTGCATCTCTGACCAGTTTTCTCCTTGTTCGGACTGTAAGTTTAAGTGTACGGCCTGGTCTTAGTAGGTTTGTAGTTGTGCCATACTCCTTCCATTTTTGGATGAGGCTGCAAACAGTGCTCCGTGAGATGTTTAGAGCCTTGGAAATCTTTTTATAACCTAATCCTGCTTTTTACTTCTTCACAGCTTTATCCCTGACCTGTGTGGTGTGTTCTTTGGTCTTCATGGTGCTGACTGCTCCCCAATACTCTCAAACTAACCTCTGAGGTTTTTACAAAACAGCTACATTTATACTGAGAGTAGATTACACACAGGTGGACTCTAATTATTCGTTAGCTCAACATTGGAACTTCTAAAGCCTCTAAAAGTAATGTGTTGCACTCAGAAGAAAAGGGGGATGAATAATTTTGCACGCCTACTTTTCAGCTTTTTATTTGTAAAAAAAAAAAAAAAAAATCACGTATGACTGTCCTTCCACTTCACAATTGTGTGCAACTTAGTGTTGGTCTTTCACACAAAGTTTCAGTGAAATATGTTTGATTTTTGGGGTCATAATAAGAGAAAATGTAGAAAAGTTCAAGGGGTGTAAATACTTTCGCAAGGCACTGTAACTACACATAATACTCCCGCATTTAAATTATATTGTTATTAATATCATTCCTAAAGGTTCCTAAAGCTCATTTTCAATCAAAGTACCTCCACCTTTGTAAAATGACTTGCTAAAACCCCAAGAATGGTTAGTCCCATCATTCGTGACATGACTACAAACATCACGTTCATTACTTATTCTATTTACTAAATAAAATTCAAATTTAAATTACGTTCTGTCTTTCTTCTGTGCAGAGTTTGTTTTCACTTATCATTAGAGTAAATCAGACATCAGAGGTTAAAACTACAAAACTTCGACTTCAGAAAACTTCAGCAAAACGTTTGTTTTTGAGAGGGCTTAAAAAGTGTTTCAGTTTAAATAGATGAGAAAAGAGGCTAGAATGATAAGTTTTCAACAAGTCAAATGTTCTACATCCAGCAAGTCAATACTAGAGATCGACTGTAATGAGTTTTTCTTGGGCTGATTCCGTTTTTTTTTTTTTTTAAAGCATCAGCTGATATCAGCCACTGATATCAGTCAATGCCGATATCAATGACTTGTTTTCAAAAACTTTTATTTTCTTATTTTAGTTCTAGAAAGGCATAGGTCAGGATCAGATAGGATAACGCCCAAAAAAGTTTGATCTAAACTGTTATTTCGTCTATTTTTTTAATAAATAAAACATGTTTATGCACATCACAAAACAGTTTTAAAGATCAAGTCAAGAAAGTGCTCCTTTTCAACACACAGTAACACATGATGACACTATGTTTATGCCACTGTAGCCTCGGGCTTTCTCTGCCCTAAAGCACATGAGTTCATTATGATAAACAAATAAGCACTTATTTAAGCTTGTGTCGCAACCAAAATCATAAAACAAGAACAAAACTTTACCTAAAGACATGTTAATGATAAAATCAAATCTGCATCCTTATGAACGGAGAGAGATAAAAAAATAAATAAAAGTTTTTCAGTTTCTCTCCAAACTATATGGAACTCAACTGATCCCTCCCTGATCAATTATTGGCCAAAAATTAAGACCGATAGCAGATATGGACAATGCAAAAACCAAATAGACCACATCGGTCTATTTCTAGTCAGTGCATCTGAATTATCTCAAATTTCAATTCTGAACCTAAAAAGGTAAGTACGTAAGTAAACTTTACTTATATAGTGCTTTTCACTGATATGAATTACAAAGTGCTTTTCAGAGAGCAGACACAAAAAATACAACAACAAATAGGGATAAAAAAGTTTGGGTCAACCAAAAGCTTTATTAAACAAACTGTCTTGCCCTGCAGCCCTGTGGCAATCTTGACAACTCAGTAGGACCCTCATAGAGTAAACACAGCAACAAAGGGTGGTGGGAGGGGACGGAGGTTGGGAGAAAATTTAAAATCGCTTGCTTTGGCATTGTATGATTAAAACACTTTTTTTCTGACAATAAAACAAATAGGTGATTTCGGCTGTCTTTTAAAAGAATCAACAGAACAGACAGCTTTGTGGAGCGGCTGCCTAGAAGGACAGAGGAGTTTTAAATTTAGTTTTTGGAACAATGAAACAGAAATAATATTTTTTGGGAAACCTAGAAAAAGGAGAGAGCAAATGGCCCAACCTCTTTAGTTCAAATTGAAATAAATGAATGAATAAAAAAGAAAAAAGAAAGAATGAATGAAGAATGAATGAATGAATGAAGAATGAATGAATGAAGAATGAATGAAGAAGAATGAAGAAGAATGAATGAAGAAGAAAGAAAGAAAGAAAGAAAGAAATTTTTATTTTTATTTTTTACTAGAGGAGGAGAATGAATGTGACTTTCATTCACTGGTGAATACTGACACACAAGTGTGTTTGAGCAGAAGGAACAGCAAGTGTGCCTGAATACAACACATCACTATTATCCTATCTGTGTAACAACTATGCTACTCAAATCAAATCAACTCATATTTGAATTTTTTTTTTTTTTAATTCATGCACAATTTTGGAGTCACATTTTTCCCAATAAACACTTTCATGTAAACTACGCCATATTCAGAGATGAATGAGATATATAATTGTTACAACAAAAAACAAAATTTCATGTAGCCCACGTTATTTAGATCACAATTAGACAAAGGACTCAAAATAAATGTATGCTAATGCACCAGCAGCATCTATCTATCTATCTATCTATCTATCTATCTATCTATCTATCTATCTATCTATCTATCTATCTATCTATCTATCTATCTATCTATCTATCTATCTACTATCTATCTACCGTGTCTATCTCGTCTGTCTGTCTGTCTACAAAAAAAAAAAAAAAAAAATTACACACATTTTGGTTGAAGTTACTGAAATAGGTAAGTTTAGGGCTGGGTTTTGGAGTAGGTTAAGATTAGAATCTGGATTTCATCAATATTCATAAATGAACTGTGGCTGCAACGAGTGTCATATATACGCAACAAAGGCTTGAAATTGAGCTAAACGTATGCTATTGACATATTATGTGACTGTTATGTTGTGATATATACTGTATGTATATATACGCATTGGACAGAGACAGAAAAGGATTTGTCAAGAAATGTTACAGAAAGCTTAGTGCCACAACAACTTAAATACATTTCTGATAATTGTCTTTGAAACGATTACTGTGCTCCAACAATACTTTGAGAAAACCAAAAAACAAAATCCACACATATTGAGTAAATCCTGACTTTGTGTGTTCGAACGTATTCAGTGTAAAAAGAGAACAAACAACAACAAAAGCTCTGGTTTTGTCATTTCTTACCTGTGACCTGACATGTGTTTGTACAATAGAAAGTGGAAGCATTTGTACTATTTACAAGTAATTTATAGATCGTGTCATGCCTTGTAATGTTTTCTATTATTTAAAGTGACATGTACTCTTTTTATTCTGTTCTGTACACTGTTTCAAACATCTGTTGTTTAGGATTTATTATATGATTATTATTATCTAAGACGTGGCATCCTCTCTGTGACACACCTAAACTCATATGAAGCTAAGGTTAAAGATGCATTGTATAATTCGGAAATGTAAGATTAAGAAATATCACTTAATGTTATTCCTCAGATGTTCAGGACACGGTCTCAAACAACAAGTATACTGGTTAATAAGACAATAACTGACAAACAGATCGGGAGTCAGCAAGTCACTAAGGAAGACAACGTCACTGTTAAAAGGAAAAGCCTGAAAATGCCAGCTCACCACCTGACTGTGTACTGTCCTGCTTCAGTAAACATCTTCTGATAACAGGATCTTGACCACTGAGACTTTTATACATCTAAAACAATGCCAACTTCCTTTTTTTATGCTTGGAGGACAAATCTGCCTGGGGTCTTGCAAACATACAATACTTTTGTGCCAGATTGTCTTAGCTTGATAACTCATTTCCAAGTCATATAACCACATAAGTCACGCCTGAAAATCAACATTTGTATCAGTAAATTGTATTTCTAAAATTAATTGGGGTTCTTAAATAATGAGGTCATGACTATTAATCCAGCCATTTTCGGTATAACAGTTTGAAATTTATAGAAATTTGAAATTTGGTAAAATTCCAGTAAAAAAATAATGTAAACCTGCGCATTAAGTCTGTCTGAAGAAAAGAATGTTCATAAAAAGTCAGTTGAAATAAATACAATTAAAAAAGCATTGTTAAAATCTTAATAACTGATGAATACATTCAATAAAAAACAATAAAGATGCATGCCTACCTCAGGAGAGTGATCACAGTCTCCAAAAACATCAGAAAAGTCAGTGGGGCTTTTCCTCAGTGTCTGATCTGCAGGCAGCGTGTTGTCATTGTAGGACGAGACAAACTTAAAGTCACTTGTCCTGGATCCAGTTGTCATGTATCCATCATAGTTGTAAGTGCTGCGTAAAGTTCCTATGCCGTCAACATCTGCATAATTAGGAGGCAGATAACCACCGGGGATTGCAACTGCTCCATCAAACAACAGTCTGGGCTTCCTCCTGCGACAGAACCTCACACCCAGGACAATAATAATGAAGGTGAGGAAAAATGTAGACACTGACACCAGTGCAATGATCAGATAGGACGTCAGCTTTGAGTCCCTCTCATCATAAGAAATGTCCTTGAGTTCAGGCACTTCAGCCAAGTTATCAGAGATTAGTAAAACATGGAGCAGGTGGCAGAGAGAGGAGGCTGTCCGTTATCCTTCACTGCCACAATAAGGTTCTGTTTCATGCTGTCAGATTCAGAGATGTCCCGCTGGGTTCTGATCTCTCCACTGTGGAGACCGATAGTAAAAAGTCCAGCATCAGTGGATTTGACTATGTGATAGGACAGCCAGGCGTTCTGTCCAGAGTCTGCGTCCACTGCTATCACTTTGGACACCAGAGAGCCTGCATGTGCAGCTTTAGGGACCAGTTCAGTCATGAAGGAGTTCCCCTCCGGGCTGGGGTACAGGATTTGAGGAGAGTTGTCATTCACATCAGATATAAACACATTGACTGTCACGTTGCTGCTGAAAGGAGGAGACCCATTGTCTCTGGCCATCACATGGACTTTAAAACTCCTGAACTGTTCATAATCAAAAGCCCTCACAGCATGGATAGCCCTGTGTCTCCATTAACAGATACATAGGAGGACACTGGGCCCCATTCACCTCAGCAGGTAACAGAGAATAAACCACTGTCCCGTTTTGTCTCCAGTCTGGGTCTCGAGCAGCAACAGAACATAAAGTGGAGCCAGGCTTGTTGTTTTCAGTCACATGTGCGCTGTAGGACTGCTCCTCAAACACAGGAGGGTTGTCATTGATGTCAGCTACAGTTAAGTGGACAGTTTTAGAAGAGGACAGAGGTGGAGAGCCCTCATCAGTGGCAGTGATTGTAATGTTGTAATCAGACACTAGCTCACGGTCCAGCTGTTCTGTGCTCACTAGAGAATAATAGTTTTTAATGGAAGCTACTAACTTGAAAGGAACTCCAGTCTGAAGAGAGCAGCGGACCTGTCTGTTGTTCCCTGAGTCTCTGTCCTGAACATTAATGATGCCCACCTCTGTACCAGGAGGCACATTCTCAGGAATCTGATTGGTCAGTGATTGTAGATAAATTACTGGAGCATTATCGTTTACATCAAGGATGTCAATTAATAAACCTGCATAAGAAGCCAAACCTAAACCATCTTTTGCACTTATTTGCATTTCATATGATGACATTTTTTCAAAATCAAGATTACCTGTCACTCTGACTTCTCCTGTTTTGGAGTCAATACAAAACACATCTTTACTTGAAACATGGTCAAATTCATACGTAATTTCACTATGTATTCCCTCGTCTGCATCAGTAGCAGTCACAGTAATAACAAGTGTATCTGGAGGAGAGTTTTCTGGAAGACTCGCTTTATACACAGTCTGACTAAACACTGGCGCATTATCATTAGCGTCAAGAACAGTGACATGGATGACTACTGTGCCTGATCTCTGAGGAGAGCCGCCATCAAACGCAGTCAGCACAAGCGAGATCTCGTTATTTACCTCTCTGTCTAACTCTTTGTCCAAAACTAACTCACAGTATTTTCGACCCCCGGAGTTTGTTTTGACATTTAATTTAAAATGGTCATTCTGCTGAAGGGTGTAGCCCTGGACCGTGTTTTCCCCTATGTCTTCATCGTGTGCCTCACCAACTGCAAATTGTGCGCCTTTAACTGCGGATTCTTGAATTTCAAATTTAAGTGACTCCTCCTTAAACTTTGGCGCGTTGTCGTTTATGTCTTGTACTCTGATAGTAAAGCGGTGCAGCTCTAAGGGGTTTTCCAGCACGACTCCTGTTTCAGAATACATGAAGTCTTCTTCGCACAAAGGCCCTCTCTGTCAATCCTCTCCTGAACAAGCAGCTCTCCCGTGTTGAGGTTCACACTGCAGTACTGGACGCCGTTGTCCTCAGAATTAATACGAGCTCTGCGTGAAGAAACGTGAATCCCGATGTCTTTAGCAATATTTCCAATCACAGATCCGCGTTTCATCTCCTCCGGAATAGAGTAACTCACGTCTGCGCAAACCAAATGTAAAAGAGGAAAAAACAAGGCGAAGCACAACTTCCATATTTGCATAATTTCTGTCATTATTTTTCCTTGTTTTTTTTCCACATGAAAAAATAGACTATAAAATGGTAAAGCTTTATGGGCGTATTAGGCTAGTCTGTAAAGCCGAATCCAATTTAGAAACATCTCCGCAGAGGGCACAATTCCTACTAAGAAGGGAGGAGAAATACGGCCCGTTCCCGTTTACTGGTGTATACTGACACCACCAGTCAGACCGCAGCAACAGCAACAACACGTCATGTAGGCCTATAAGGAAAAAAATATCTATTTGCCCTTAGTGTGCTTCTGTATACTGTTTTGATCTTTATATAGGCATTTGAGTATCGTGATGTGCATTCTGTTACTGGATATATATTTTCAATGCCATTATTCACAGCAATAGTGTGATTATGGTGTAGTCTGTCTTAGCTTCCTATAATCTCAGGTAACAGGTTTCCAGTCTATTTTAAAGCACCTAATATATCCGGTGTTCAGTATCATTGAACAAAACGCCCACTCATGTGAACCAAACTCTAGTCTGATTCAATCACAGATTTTCTTTTAGTTGTGTTTTAGTTATAATAGGACATAGACCAGAAGGTTTTTGAAAATTCTGATATTACTCTTTGACTTTCAGTACACCTGACCTTGGGTTTTCATGATCATGGCCCGTGAGTAAAAACCCTACATACATTTTTACTAAGGGGCCTCGATTTGGCTGTGTTCCAGTTGCCACTTTTGTCTGCATTCAAGAATCAATCTGATTGCACTTCATCTTCCTTATAAAACATATTGAACAAACTGATCCACAAACTTTCTTTAAAAATATATTAAAATATGTTGAAACTGCTTCTTTTAAGAGAGAATAAACAAACAAACAAACAAACAAATAAATAAATAAATAAATAAGACATATAAATTTCTTTTTTCAAAGCATTCCTGATGATATGAATGAAAAAGAAAAAAAAAGAAAAGAAAGAAAAAGAAAAGAAACAAGGTAATCACTGCAATAAATTAGTGCAAAAACCATTCCATTAAAAAACAAACAAATTCTGTTTACTTAAAAACTATAATAAAGACAAGAAGAGAAATTAGTCATTACTGTTGAGGAAGGAGGAAGTCTGGGCTTCCTCCTGTTACAGAACCTCACACCCAGTAAACTAATCAATTACAGCTGATTCATGTTACTAGTTAAGAAAATAAATTAAATAAAAACTGAGTTGATGTTTTCAAATACAACTAAGAAAACACAATAGATATGACTTGAAGCTGCTTTTTAATTTTGTGTTTACATAACACCTTTTTTTCCACAAGGCAATAAGAAAAAAAAAAAAAAAACACTTTTAAATCTTGAAAGTTTTAAAACTTTAGAATTTTGTACTATTCTCTGATTATATATTTTTTAAAGCTGGCTAAGACTTGTGCATATTTAAACAACAAACAAAGGAGATGACAAACTGACCACGTAACTCATCTATGCTTTCAGCACCATGGGCAGTGACAAAGTGTTTTCCCAGAGTTCATTAGTTAGCGTATATCCTGCCTAACAACTCACACTACTAATGAGTTTAAAAACAACAACTATTTTTAACAGAGTCTGGAAGAAAAGACCTTAGTTAAGTCTAATTGAGCACCTGAATACAATCTTATTCCATAATATCAATTAATATCTTTAATCCACCAAGAGCTACAATGTCCTATATTAACTGAGAGACCAAAGTAGCTAACTCTCTGCTGACTGAAACCTAATGTGACCAGGCCCTTACCCAAAAACACAAACTGTTACAATGTTTACTGTTTTAAAACATAAAGAACACAAAAGCTGAGACCAAAATACTATTAAATGCTATTAAGACATTACGTGTGAATGAGTGACAAACGCAAAAGAGAATGAACCTATCTTAAACAAAGCCACATCTAAAAAATCAGCAATAGTAACATTGGGGAAGGTTCATAAAAATGTTAAAGTGTTACACATTTAAAAATAACACTTGCTGTGTGCCTACCTCAGGAGAGTGATCACAGTCTCCGAAAACATCAGAAAAGTCAGTGGGGCTTTTCCTCAGTGTCTGATCTGCAGGCAGCGTGTTGTCATTGTAGGACGAGACAAACTTAAAGTCACTTGTCCTGGATCCAGTTGTCATGTATCCATCATAGTTGTAAGTGCTGCGTAAAGTTCCTGTGCCGTCAACATCTGCATAATTAGGAGGCAGATACCCACTGGGGATTGCAACTGCTCCATCAAACAACAGTCTGGGCTTCCTCCTGCGACAGAACCTCACACCCAGGACAATAATAATGAAGGTGAGGAAAAATGTAGACACTGACACCAGTGCAATGATCAGATAGGACGTCAGCTTTGAGTCCCTCTCATCATAAGAAATATCCTTGAGTTCAGGCACTTCAGCCAAGTTATCAGAGATGAGTAAAAACATGGAGCAGGTGGCAGAGAGAGGAGGCTGTCCGTTATCCTTCACTGCCACAATAAGGTTCTGTTTCATGCTGTCAGATTCAGAGATGTCCCGCTGGGTCTTGATCTCTCCACTGTGGAGACCGATAGTAAAAAGTCCAGCATCAGTGGATTTGACTATGTGATAGGACAGCCAGGCGTTCTGTCCAGAGTCTGCGTCCACTGCTATCACTTTGGACACCAGAGAGCCTGCATGTGCAGCTTTAGGGACCAGTTCAGTCATGAAGGAGTTCCCCTCTGGGCTGGGATACAGGATTTGAGGAGAGTTGTCATTCACATCAGATATAAACACATTGACTGTCACGTTGCTGCTGAGAGGAGGAGACCCATTGTCTCTGGCCATCACATGGACTTTAAAACTCCTGAACTGTTCATAATCAAAAGCCCTCACAGCATGGATCAGCCCTGTGTCTCCATTAACAGATACATAGGAGGACACTGGGGCCCCATTCACCTCAGCAGGTAACAGAGAATAAACCACTGTCCCGTTTTGTCTCCAGTCTGGGTCTCGAGCAGCAACAGAACATAAAGTGGAGCCAGGCTTGTTGTTTTCGGTCACATGTGCGCTGTAGGACTGCTCCTCAAACACAGGAGGGTTGTCATTGATGTCAGCTACGGTTAAGTGGACAGTTTTAGAAGAGGACAGAGGTGGAGAGCCCTCGTCAGTGGCAGTGATTGTAATGTTGTAATCAGACACTAGCTCACGGTCCAGCTGTTCTGTGCTCACTAGAGAATAATAGTTTTTAATAGAAGCTACTAACTTGAAAGGAACTCCAGTCTGAAGAGAGCAGCGGACCTGTCTGTTGTTCCCTGAGTCTCTGTCCTGAACATTAATGATGCCCACCTCTGTACCAGGAGGCACATTCTCAGGAATCTGATTGGTCAGTGATTGTAGATAAATAACTGGAGCATTATCATTTACATCAAGGATGTCAATTAATAAACTTGCATAAGAAGCCAAACCTAAACCATCTTTTGCACTTATTTGCATTTCATATGATGACGTTTTTTCAAAATCAAGATTACCTGTCACTCTAACTTCTCCTGATCTGGAGTCAATAAAAAACACATCTTTGCTTGAAACATGGTCAAATTCATACGTGATTTCACTATGTATTCCCTCGTCTGCATCAGTAGCAGTCACTGTAATAACCAGTGTATCTGGAGGAGAGTTTTCTGGAAGACTCGCTTTATACACAGTCTGACTAAACACTGGCGCATTATCATTAGCGTCAAGAACAGTGACATGGATGACTACTGTGCCTGATCTCTGAGGAGAGCCGCCATCAAACGCAGTCAGTACAAGCGAGATCTCGTTATTTACCTCTCTGTCTAACTCTTTGTCCAAAACTAACACACAGTATTTTCGACCCCCGGAGTTTGTTTTGACATTTAATTTAAAATGGTCATTCTGCTGAAGGGTGTAGCCCTGGACCGTGTTTTCCCCAATGTCTTCATCGTGTGCCTCACCAACTGCAAATTGTGCGCCTTTAACTGCGGATTCTCGAATTTCAAATTTAAGTGACTCTTCCTTAAACTTTGGCGCGTTGTCGTTTATGTCTTGTACTCGGATAGTAAAGCGATGCAGCTCTAAGGGGTTTTCCAGCACGAGCTCCTGTTTCAGAATACATGAAGTCTTCTTCGCACAAAGGCCCTCTCTGTCAATCCTCTCCTGAACAAGCAGCTCTCCCGTGTTGAGGTTCACACTGCAGTACTGGACGCCGTTGTCCTCAGAATTAATACGAGCTCTGCGTGAAGAAACGTAAATCCCGATGTCTTTAGCAATATTTCCAATCACAGATCCGCGTTTCATCTCCTCCGGAATAGAGTAACTCACGTCTGCGCGAATCAAAGGTAAAAGAGGAAAAGACAAGGCGAAGCACAAGTTCCACATTTGCGTGACCTCTGTCATTATTTTTCCCTTAAATTTTTCCACAAAAATCTAAAATAATATGTTTTTTATGTCCGTATTAGGCTAGTCTGTAAAGCCGAATCCAATTTAGAAACAGCTCCGCAGAGCGCACAATGCCGACTAAGAAGGGAGGAGAAATACGACCTGTTTCGTTTACTGGTGTATACTGACACCACCAGTCAGACCACAGCAACAGCAACAACACCATGTATAAGTGAAACAGGTCTATTTGCCATTAATATACTTTTCATTGTGTTTTGATCCTTGTGGACGTTAGAATATTCCAATGTGTATCTTGTTACTGAATATGCATTTTCTATGCCAGTATTTACAGCAATAGTGATTATGGTGTTGTCTTCTCTCTTAAATTTCTACATTGTCACGTAACAGGTTTGCAGTTTATTTGAATCACCAGGCATATATGTTTAGATATGACAGGAAGAAGTGCCTCTCATGTGAACTAAACTCTATTCTTGTTCTATCAGGGATTTTCTTGTGTTGTGTTTCAGTCAGGATAGAACATAGACCACAGGTTCTTGATAATTCAGATATTAGGTTATTGTTAGATTTTCAGTACAACGTGAACTTGAGTTTTCATGACTGTCTTAAGCTCCAAAGTAAAAATCTTGCATTGATCATATTGTCAGTTGCCACCAGTGTCGCATGAAATTCAGTCTGATTGCACTTCATTCTCATCACAAAACATATTTAACCAACTGATCCACAAACTTTCTTCACTTGTCTATGTCAAAAAGTATGAAATATTTCCAATCTGCTTCTTTAAATAAACAAAAACATCTATTTCTCTTTTCCAGAGAGATAATTCTAGTTAAGGAGTTTGTAGAGCACTTCTACTGATCTGGTTGAAATGAAAGAAAAAAGAAGGTATCACTGCAATAAATCAATGCAAAAAGATTCTATTCCAAACAAAAATCTTATAAAAAAAACTGTAACAAAACAGTAAGTGAAATTGTTGATGAGTGAAAAATATCATCAATAAATCTGACAGGTTAACAGTAAAAAACAAAAAAACAAAACAAAAAAAAGCTACTTCACTGAGTAAATCTTTTCAAATGCAAATAAGAAAACAGTGGATTTGATGAACTTAATCAGCTACTTATTTTTGTATACATAGAACAAATTGTTTGCACAAAACGGAGTTTGAAATATGGACTATTGTCTGATTACACATTTTAAATCTATTCTTAAGACGTGTGTTTATTTAGCAACAACCAATGGAGATGAAAAAATAATTTAACACATAAATAGTCTGAGATCTTCAGGACCATGGACAGAGTCAATGAGAAAAACTCTGGCAAAACACTCACTGAAAGCTTGATAAAAAAAAACACTTAAAACAGTAAAAAAGCATCAAAGATAGTTAACTGGACAATATTTTAATGAATTGGGACATTTCAACTTCTATTTAAAAGTTTTTTTTATCTATAGGACTTGATCTGGAAAACTAGATCATTTACGGCTTATTTATGGAACTTTTTTCTATGACGGACCACTCCTGGCAATAAAGGATTATGTCATCAATTCAAAATTATTCATTTTAATTAATTTGAAATATTCTTTGATGAGGAATTAAACGCTGATCAATAATTCCTTGAAAATCTGTATAAAAACAAAATACAGGAAAAAGCTTTTCATGGCACTAATGTGACAACAACCATATGTTGCATCTACTGGTAATTGAAAACATAAAATGACTTGTGGTTTGAGAATAAAAAGTATGCACAATGCTCTGGAGTATTTTCAAATTCAACCTAAAAATCTTAAAAGAAAATTTGAAAATCAAGCTGTCATTTAAAAAAAAAAAAAAACATAAGCATTCTTCCCAGACAATATTAGGCAGAGTGTCCCAATACACACAATTATGGAATAAAGAAAGACCGAGTATTTTATCAAACTTTAGAAGAAAAGACCAAAGTTAAGTGAAGTCTAAATGGGCACCTGAATACATTCTTACACCACAATATCAAACAATATCTTTACTCCACAAGGAGCTACCTTCAGTGTCCTGTAGAGACTCAAAGATCAAAGTTGCCAACTTTCTGCTGACTTAAACCTGAACAGGCCTTACCCAAAAACACAAACTGTAAAATTGTTTTAATATTTTAAAACATAAATAACACTATATCTGTTTAAAGACCAAAATACTATTTAATCTTAATAACACATCACTTGTGAATGCATGACAACTGCAGGAGAGTGTGAACATATATTAAACAAAGCAACAATAAAGAAATTTGCATTAGTAACTCTGGGGAAGGTTAATCAAAATGTTAAAGTTGTTACACATTTAAAAATAACACTTGCTGTGTGCCTACCTCAGGAGAGTGATCACAGTCTCCAAAAACATCAGAAAAGTCAGTGGGGCTTTTCCTCAGTGTCTGATCTGCAGGCAGCGTGTTGTCATTGTAGGACGAGACAAACTTAAAGTCACTTGTCCTGGATCCAGTTGTCATATATCCATCATAGTTGTAAGTGCTGCGTAAAGTTCCTGTGCCGTCAACATCTGCATAATTAGGAGGCAGATAACCACTGGGGATTGCAACTGCTCCATCAAACAACAGTCTGGGCTTCCTCCTGCGACAGAACCTCACACCCAGGACAATAATAATGAATGTGAGGAAAAATGTAGACACTGACACCAGTGCAATGATCAGATAGGACGTCAGCTTTGAGTCCCTTTCATCATAAGAAATGTCCTTGAGTTCAGGCACTTCAGCCAAGTTATCAGAGATGAGTAAAAACATGGAGCAGGAGGCAGAGAGAGGAGGCTGTCCGTTATCCTTCACTGCCACAATAAGGTTCTGTTTCATGCTGTCAGATTCAGAGATGTCCCGCTGGGTCTTGATCTCTCCACTGTGGAGGCCGATAGTAAAAAGTCCAGCATCAGTGGACTTGACTATGTGATAGGACAGCCAGGCGTTCTGTCCAGAGTCTGCGTCTACTGCTATCACTTTGGACACCAGAGAGCCTGCATGTGCAGCTTTAGGGACCAGTTCAGTCATGAAGGAGTTCCCCTCTGGGCTGGGGTACAGGATTTGAGGAGAGTTGTCATTCACATCAGATATAAACACATTGACTGTCATGTTGCTGCTGAGAGGAGGAGACCCATTGTCTCTGGCCATCACATGGATTTTAAAACTCCTGAACTGTTCATAATCAAAAGCCCTCACAGCATGGATCAGCCCTGTGTCACCATTAACAGATACATAGGAGGACACTGGGGCCCCATTCACCTCAGCAGGTAACAGAGAATAAACCACTGTCCCGTTTTGTCTCCAGTCTGGGTCTCGAGCAGCGACAGAACATAAAGTGGAGCCAGGCTTGTTGTTTTCAGTCACATGTGCGCTGTAGGACTGCTCCTCAAACACAGGAGGGTTGTCATTGATGTCAGCTACAGTTAAGTGGACAGTTTTAGAAGAGGACAGAGGTGGAGAGCCCTCGTCAGTGGCAGTGATTGTAATGTTGTAATCAGACACTAGCTCACGGTCCAGCTGTTCTGTGCTCACTAGAGAATAATAGTTTTTAATGAAGCTACTAACTTGAAAGGAACTCCAGTCTGAAGAGACAGCGGACCTGTCTGTTGTTCCCTGAGTCTCTGTCCTGAACATTAATGATGCCCACCTCTGTACCAGGAGGCACATTCTCAGGAATCTGATTGGTCATAGATTTTATCTTTATGATTGGGGCATTGTCATTGACGTCAGTGATATCAATTAATAAAGTTGCATATGAGACCAATCCTAGTCCATCTTTCGCACTTACTTGCATTTCATATGAAAACATTTTTTCATGATCAATTTCACCTGAAACAACTACATCTCCTGATTCTGGATGAATTGAAAACACGTCACTATTTTCATTAGACACTTGGTCAAACTCATACACAATTTCACCATTTATTCCCTCGTCTGCATCAGTAGCAGTCACTGTTATAACCAGTGTATCTGGAGGAGAATTTTCTGGAAGACTCGCTTTATACACAGTCTGACTAAACACTGGCGCATTATCATTAGCGTCAAGAACAGTGACATGGATGACTACTGTGCCTGATCTCTGAGGAGAGCCGCCATCAAACGCAGTCAGCACAAGCGAGATCTCGTTATTATCCTCTCTGTCTAACTCTTTGTCCAAAATCAACTCACAATATTTTCGTCCTGCAGAGTTTGATTTAACTACAAGTTTAAAATTTTCATTCTGCTGAAGAGTGTAGCCGCCCACAGCATTTTCTCCTATATCTCCGTCATGCGCTTCACCAACAACAAACTGTTCGCCCTTGTGTGCTGATTCTCTAATTTCTAATTTAATTGAATCTTCTTTAAACTGTGGTGCGTTGTCATTTATGTCTTGTACTCGGATATTAAAGCGGTGCAGCTCTAAGGGGTTTTCCAGCACGAGCTCCTGTTTCAGAATACATGAAGTCTTCTTCGCACAAAGGCCCTCTCTGTCAATCCTCTCCTGAACAAGCAGCTCTCCCGTGTTGAGGTTCACACTGCAGTACTGGACGCCGTTGTCCTCAGAGTCCACGCGGGCCCTTCGCGCGGACAATCTGCCTGAATCAAGTCCGATGTCCTTTGCAATATTTCCTATCACGGATCCACGTTTCATCTCCTCTGGAATAGAGTAACTTACGTCTCCGTTAGATAAAGAAAAAGCATAAAACAACACTAAGAATTCCCAAAAGGCGCGTCTGCAATCGTGCATTTTTTTCATTGCATTAGCCAAATGCTCTAATAAGTCGTGGAATAGATATTCTCCAAAACGAATCTTAACCACAATTTCCAAAACTGTGACTTGGACTAGATCAGAACAACTGACAAAGAAGGGAGGAGAATGAACGCGTTGTGTCGTTCACTGGTGAATACTGACACCACGTGCGTGTTTGAGGGAACGGCAAGTGTGTCATGCATTAATATCCTAACTTTTCGCTGATATTTTTGGCGTATAGTTCAACCTAAACGACTCATGTCTGTTGAGGATAGAAAAGGTCCATACATTAAATATAAGACATCTAGTACCAGCAGCAACATTACATGTCATACGTTTTTCAAAAAATATAGAAACCTACCAATCAAAAAAAATCCTGATAGTCTGATAGTCTAATTCCACTACTGTTAAAAATAAAAACCTACATGAGATGAAGGTAAACAGCTTATACTATACTAATTTCAGGACCTTGGACAGAGCAACAACGTAAACGATTTTGATAAGAAATCTTGAAGAAATCTTATTAAGATAAGGATTCATTTGTGCTTTCTTCACATTTGAAGCAAGTCAATAATATTATGCCGGCCTCAGACAAATGTTTTCTAAAAATATCTTTGTAATACAAAAAAAAAGTTTGATTTTCATCAGCTGTACACCAGGCATATACAAACACATTTGCTTTTTTTTATTATTATTTTTTTTTATTTGTACCTCAAAGTATCTCATGACTCAGCTACAAAAAAACACGATCGTCTAAACTATTTACAAGTGAACTGTGATATTTCACATTGACTCAACAGGGAGGATTTTTATAGCACAGAGCTCAGCGGTTTGATGGCTACAAACAGGAATGTTTTGACATATTTTTAGCAGCTATGAGGTCTTGAAATTCCCATGTAATGTAGAATAGTCCTCAAAGAGGATAAAAAGTTTTTTTTTATTAATCAATGTTTGTTTACCAACTGAAAAAAAAAAATAAACTTTTAAGCTCATGGAAATTTGGCAGATAAAAAAAATAATAACAATAAATAAATTGGAACCCTCTTACACAGAGTTAAGTCAACCTTTTTGGGCTGAATCGGGATTGGTTTGTACTCTAAAATTACCTCAAAAATACCCCCAGAATTTACTTTTATTAGTAGTAGTATTTAAACTCCCTGAAGCTAATTTTCAATAAAATTACCTCCAGCTTTGGAAAATGACTTGTCAAAACCTTATGTCGTTCACGCCATGACTGCATACATCACATTTACTCCTTCTATTTACATAAAAATAAAATAAAATAATAATAATAATAATAATAATAATAATAACAATAACAATAACAATAATAATAATAATAATAATAATAATAATAAAATACATTTTTACATTTCTGCTAATCATTTGGGAAACAATTAGTTGTGCTCTAACACTTGGAGACAACCAGAAATAAATCTACACATATATCTTGAAAAATCCTATATTTTTATGTTCAGACATATTCATTGTAAAAGGAAAACAAACAACAGCAGTCATGATTTTGTTTATATACAATAGAAAGTGCACGCATTTTTACAATTTACTAGTAATTTGTAAATTATGTCATGCTTTTTTTATTGATTTTATTTCTATTATTTAACGTGAGTGAAAGCATTTTGTTCTGTTCTATACAAGCACAATTTCAAACATCAGCTGTTTTTCCTATGACACAAATATTTTAGGATTAGGAATTTAATAGATTAGATAGATAACATACATGTTAAACGGCATAGCTCAAAACTACCAGCTCAACACCTGGCTGTGTACTTTCCTGCTTGTTCAGTAAACATCTGCTGAAGAAAAGGGTCCTGACCACTGAGACTTTTATAAACCTAAAAAAGAACACTTTACATAGCAGTATTAGGATCTTAGTTTTTATCTTTAATCTGGCGTATGACTCTATCAAGTGACAGGTTTTCAGTCTAATTTAAAGCACATGATTTTTTGAAAACATTGTTATTTTAAAAATAAATTGGGGTTCTTAAAAATTGAGGTCATGACTATTAATCCAGCCATTTTCGATATAATAGTTTGGATAATTTGCTCCAGAAATTTGATTGTAATATTCAAGTTTAAAGTAAATGTAGTCAGTAGCATCACCTGAGCATTAAGTCTGTTTAAAAAAAAAATAATAGAAAGTCAATTAAAAAAAATGAAACCAGAGCAAAACATCTCTTGAAAATATAGAAATGTAAAAAAAAAAAAAAAAAAAAAATCATTTATATGAAGCAAATAAGTTGTGTGCCTACCTCAGGAGAGTGATCACAGTCTCCAAAAACATCAGAAAAGTCAGTGGGGCTTTTCCTCAGTGTCTGATCTGCAGGCAGCGTGTTGTCATTGTAGGACGAGACAAACTTAAAGTCACTTGTCCTGGATCCAGTTGTCATGTATCCATCATAGTTGTAAGTGCTGCGTAAAGTTCCTGTGCCGTCAACATCTGCATAATTAGGAGGCAGATAACCACTGGGGATTGCAACTGCTCCATCAAACAACAGTCTGGGCTTCCTCCTGCGACAGAACCTCACACCCAGGACAATAATAATGAAGGTGAGGAAAAATGTAGACACTGACACCAGGGCAATGATCAGATAGGACGTCAGCTTTGAGTCCCTCTCATCATAAGAAATGTCCTTGAGTTCAGGCACTTCAGCCAAGTTATCAGAGATGAGTAAAAACATGGAGCAGGTGGCAGAGAGAGGAGGCTGTCCGTTATCCTTCACTGCCACAATAAGGTTCTGTTTCATGCTGTCAGATTCAGAGATGTCCCGCTGGGTCTTGATCTCTCCACTGTGGAGGCCGATAGTAAAAAGTCCAGCATCAGTGGATTTGACTATGTGATAGGACAGCCAGGCGTTCTGTCCAGAGTCTGCGTCCACTGTTATCACTTTGGACACCAGAGAGCCTGCATGTGCAGCTTTAGGGACCAGTTCAGTCATGAAGGAGTTCCCCTCTGGGCTGGGGTACAGGATTTGAGGAGAGTTGTCATTCACATCAGATATAAACACATTGACTGTCACGTTGCTGCTGAGAGGAGGAGACCCATTGTCTCTGGCCATCACATGGACTTTAAAACTCCTGAACTGTTCATAATCAAAAGCCCTCACAGCATGGATCAGCCCTGTGTCTCCATTAACAGATACATAGGAGGACACTGGGGCCCCATTCACCTCAGCAGGTAACAGAGAATAAACCACTGTCCCGTTTTGTCTCCAGTCTGGGTCTCGAGCAGCAACAGTACATAAAGTGGAGCCAGGTTTGTTGTTTTCAGTCACATGTGCGCTGTAGGACTGCTCCTCAAACACAGGAGGGTTGTCATTGATGTCAGCTACAGTTAAGTGGACAGTTTTAGAAGAGGACAGAGGTGGAGAGCCCTCGTCAGTGGCAGTGATTGTAATGTTGTAATCAGACACTAGCTCACGGTCCAGCTGTTCTGTGCTCACTAGAGAATAATAGTTTTTAATGGAAGCTACTAACTTGAAAGGAACTCCAGTCTGAAGAGAGCAGCGGACCTGTCTGTTGTTCCCTGAGTCTCTGTCCTGGACATTAATGATTCCCACCTCTGTACCGAGAGGCACATTTTCAGGAATCTGATTAGTCAGTGATTGTAGATAAATTACTGGAGCATTATCATTTACATCAGTGATGTCTATTAATAAACTTGCATATGACGCCAAACCTAAACCATCTTTCGCACTAATTTGAATTTCATATGAAGATTCTTTTTCATAATCTACCGGTTGTGAAATTCTAACTTCACCAGTGGAGGGGTTTAACGTAAATATCTGGTTTTCATCTGAAGGGTGGTTAAATTCATACACAATTTCACCGTTTACGCCCTCGTCTGCATCAGTAGCAGTCACAGTAATAACCAGTGTATCTGGAGGAGAGTTTTCTGGAAGACTCGCTTTATACACAGTCTGACTAAACACTGGCGCATTATCATTAGCGTCAAGAACAGTGACATGGATGACTACTGTGCCTGATCTCTGAGGAGAGCCGCCATCAAACGCAGTCAGCACAAGCGAGAGCTCGTTATTTACCTCTCTATCTAATTTTTTGTCTAGAATCAGTTCACTATATTTTCGACCGTTGCTCTTAGTTTTAAAATCCAATTTAAAGTTATTGTTCTCTTGCAGGGTGTAACCCTGAACACTATTTTCACCTATGTCTCCATCGTATGCTTCATCTAATGGGAATCGAGCACTTTTTTCAGCTGATTCACGAATTTCAAATTTAAGCGTGCTCGCCTTAAACTGTGGTGCGTTGTCGTTTATGTCTTGTACTCGGATGGTAAAGCGATGCAGCTCTAAGGGGTTTTCCAGCACGAGCTCCTGTTTCAGAATACATGAAGTCTTCTTCCCACAAAGGCCCTCTCTGTCAATCCTCTCCTGAACAAGCAGCTCTCCCGTGTTGAGGTTCACACTGCAGTACTGGACGCCGTTGTCCTCAGAATTAATACGAGCTCTGCGTGAAGAAACGTGAATCCCGATGTCTTTAGCAATATTTCCAATCACAGATCCGCGTTTCATCTCCTCCGGAATAGAGTAACTCACGTCTGCGCAAACCAAAGGTAAAACAGAAAAAAACAAGGCGAAGCACACCTTCCACATTTGCGTGACCTCTGTCATTATTTTCCCGAATATTTTTCCACAAAAAAAAAAATCTATAATAATATATTTCTTATGTCCGTATTAGGCTAGTCTGTAAAGCTGAATCCAAATTAGAAACAGCTCCACAGAGCGCACAATGCCGACTAAGAAGGGAGGAGAAATACGGCCCGTTCCCGTTTACTGGTGTATACTGACACCACCAGTCAGACCACAGCAACAGCAACACGCCATGTATAAGAAAAAGAGGTCTATTTGCCATTAATATACTTTTTCATTGTGTTTTGATCCTTGTGGACGTTGGAATATTCCAGTGTGTATCTTGTTACTGAATATGCATTTTCTATGCCAGTATTTACAGCAATAGTGATTATGGTGTTGTCTTCTCTTATAAATTTCTACATTGTCACGTAACAGGTTTTTAATTTATTTGAAACACCAAGCATATATTTTTAGTTTGACAGGAAGAAGTGCCCAGTCAAGTTAACTAAACTCAAGTCTTGTTTAATTAAGGATTTTCTTTTGTTGTGTTTCAGTCAGGATAGAACATAGACCACAGGTTCTGGAAATTCAGATATTCGGTTATTGTTAGATTTTCAGTACAACGTGAACTTGAGTTTTCATGACCATCTTAGGCTCCAAAGTAAAAATCTTGCAATTATCATATTGTCAGTTGCCACCAGTGTCCACATGAAATTCAGTCTGATTGAACTTCATTCTCATCACAAAACATATTTAACCAACTGATCCACAAACTTTCCTCACTTGTCTTTGTCAAAAAAGGTATGAAATATTTCAAATCTGCTTCTTTATATAAACAAAAACATCTATTTCTCTTTTCCAGAGAGATAATTCTAGTTAAGGACTTTCTAGAGCACTTCTACTGATCTGGTTGAAATGAAAGAAAAAAGAAGGTATCACTGCAATAAATCAATGCAAAAAGATTCCATTCCAAATAAAAATCCTATAAAAAACAGTAACAAAAACAGTAAGGGAAATTGTTGATGTGAGAGAAAAATGTCATCAATAAATCTGACTAAGGTTAACAGTAAAAAATATAATAATAATAATAAAAATGTTACTTTACTGAGTTAATCTTCTCAAATGCAAATAAGAAAACAGTGGATTTGATGAACTTTATCAGCTACTTATTTTTGTATACATAGAACAAATTGTTTGCACAAAATGGTGTTTGAAATATGGACTATTGTCTGATTACACATTTTAAATCTATTCTTAAGACGTGCGTTTATTTAGCAACAACCAATGGAGATGAAAAAATAATTTAACACATAAATAATCTGAGATCTTCAGGACCATGGACAGAGTCAATGAGAAAAACTCTGGCAAAACACTCACTGAAAGCTTGATAAAAAAAACACTTAAAACAGTAAAAAAAGCATCAAAGATAGTTAACTGGACAATATTTTAATGAATTGGGACATTTCAACTTCTATTTAAAAGTTATTTTCAATCTATAGGACTTGATCTGGAAAACTAGATCATTTACGGCTTATTTATGAAACTTTTTTCTATGACGAACCACTACTGGCAATAAAGGATTATGTCATCAATTCAAAATTATTCATTTTAATTAATTTGAAATATTCTTTGATGAGGAATTAAACGCTGATCAAATAATTCCTTGAAAATCTGTGAAAAAACAAAAGACAGGAAAAAGCTTTTCATGGCACTAATGTGACAACAACCATATGTTGCATCTACTGGTAATTGAAAACATAAAATGACTTGTGATTTGAGAACAAAAAAGTAACAAAAAAGTAACACAATGCACTGCACTATTTTCAAATTCAACCTAAAAGTCTTAAAAGAAAATTTAAAATCAAGCTGTCGTTTAAAAAAAAAAAAAAAACATAAGCAGTTCTTCCCAGACAATATTAGGCAGAGTGTCTCAAAACACACAATTATGGAATAAAGAAAGACCGAGTATTTTATCAAACTTTAGAAGAAAAGACCAAAGTTAAGTGAAGTCTAAATGGGCACCTGAATACATTCTTACTCCACAATATCAAACAATATCTTTACTCCACAAGGAGCTACCTTCAGTGTCCTATAGAGACTCAAAGATCAAAGTTGCCAAATCTCTGCTGACTTAAACCCGTGAACAGGCCTTACCCAAAAACACAAACTGTAAAATTGTTTTAACATTGTAAAACATAAATAACACTATATCTGTTTAAAGACCAAAATACTATTTAATCTTAATAACACATCACTTGTGACTGCAGGAGAGTGTGAACATATATTAAACAAAGCAACAATAAAGAAATCTGCATTAGTAACTCTGGGGAAGGTTAATCAAAATGTCAAAGTTGTTACATATTTAAAAATTACACTTGCTGTGTGCCTACCTCAGGAGAGTGATCACAGTCTCCAAAAACATCAGAAAAGTCAGTGGGGCTTTTCCTCAGTGTCTGATCTGCAGGCAGCGTGTTGTCATTGTAGGACGAGACAAACTTAAAGTCACTTGTCCTGGATCCAGTTGTCATGTATCCATCATAGTTGTAAGTGCTGCGTAAAGTTCCTGTGCCGTCAACATCTGCATAATTAGGAGGCAGATAACCACTGGGGATTGCAACTGCTCCATCAAACAACAGTCTGGGCTTCCTCCTGCGACAGAACCTCACACCCAGGACAATAATAATGAAGGTGAGGAAAAATGTAGACACTGAAACCAGTGCAATGATCAGATAGGACGTCAGCTTTGAGTCCCTCTCATCATAAGAAATGTCCTTGAGTTCAGGCACTTCAGCCAAGTTATCAGAGATGAGTAAAAACATGGAGCAGGTGGCAGAGAGAGGAGGCTGTCCGTTATCCTTCACTGCCACAATAAGGTTCTGTTTCATGCTGTCAGATTCAGAGATGTCCCGCTGGGTCTTGATCTCTCCACTGTGGAGACCGATAGTAAAAAGTCCAGCATCAGTGGACTTGACTATGTGATAGGACAGCCAGGCGTTCTGTCCAGAGTCTGCGTCCACTGCTATCACTTTGGACACCAGAGAGCCTGCATGTGCAGCTTTAGGGACCAGTTCAGTCATGAAGGAGTTCCCCTCTGGGCTGGGGTACAGGATTTGAGGAGAGTTGTCATTCACATCAGATATAAACACATTGACTGTCACGTTGCTGCTGAGAGGAGGAGACCCATTGTCTCTGGCCATCACATGGACTTTAAAACTCCTGAACTGTTCATAATCAAAAGCCCTCACAGCATGGATCAGCCCTGTGTCTCCATTAACAGATACATAGGAGGACACTGGGGCCCCATTCACCTCAGCAGGTAATAGAGAATAAACCACTGTCCCGTTTTGTCTCCAGTCTGGGTCTCGAGCAGCAACAGAACATAAAGTGGAGCCAGGCTTGTTGTTTTCAGTCACATGTGCGCTGTAGGACTGCTCCTCAAACACAGGAGGGTTGTCATTGATGTCAGCTACAGTTAAGTGGACAGTTTTAGAAGAGGACAGAGGTGGAGAGCCCTCGTCAGTGGCAGTGATTGTAATGTTGTAATCAGACACTAGCTCACGGTCCAGCTGTTCTGTGCTCACTAGAGAATAATAGTTTTTAATGGAAGCTACTAACTTGAAAGGGACCCCAGTCTGAAGAGAACAGCGGACCTGTCTGTTGTTCCCTGAGTCTCTGTCCTGAACATTAATGATGCCCACCTCTGTACCAGGAGGCACATTCTCAGGGATCTGATTGGTCAGTGACTTTAGAAATATAGCGGGAGCATTGTCATTTATGTCCACAATTTCTATAAATAAAGTTGCATATGATGCCAGTCCAAGTCCATCTTTAGCAGTAATTTGAATTTCATATGAGGACTCTTTTTCATAATCTATCGGTTTTGCAACTCTGACTTCACCGTTGGACAGATTTAAAGTAAATATTTTGTTTTCATCTGAAAGGTGATCAAATTCATAAATTATTTCACTATTTACTCCTTCATCTGCATCAGTAGCAGTCACTGTAATAACCAGTGTATCTGGAGGGGAGTTTTCTGGAAGACTCGCTTTATACACAGTCTGACTAAACACTGGCGCATTATCATTAGCGTCAAGAACAGAAACATGGATGACTACTGTGCCTGATCTCTGAGGAGAGCCGCCATCAAACGCAGTCAGCACAAGCGAGATCTCGTTGTTATCCTCTCTGTCTAACTCTTTGTTCAAAACTAATTCCCATATTTTCGACCGCTGTTTTTTGTTTTAATATCCAAAGCAAAGTGTTTGTTTCCCTGCAGGGTGTAACCTTGAACACTATTTTCACCTATGTCTCCATCGTATGCTTCATCTAATGGGAATCGTGCGCCCTTTACGGCTGATTCACTGATTTCAAATTTCAGCGTGTCCTCTTTAAATTGTGGTGCGTTGTCGTTTATGTCTTGTACTCGGATAGTAAAGCGGTGCAGCTCTAAGGGGTTTTCCAGCACGAGCTCCTGTTTCAGAATACATGAAGTCTTCTTCGCACAAAGGCCCTCTCTGTCAATCCTCTCCTGAACAAGCAGCTCTCCCGTGTTGAGGTTCACACTGCAGTACTGGACGCCGTTGTCCTCGGAGTCCACGCGGGCCCTGCGCGCGGACAATTTGCCCAAATTTAGTCCGATGTCCTTAGCAATATTTCCGATCACGGATCCACGTTTCATTTCCTCTGGAATAGAGTAACTCACGTCCCCTTTGGAAAAAGAAAAGGCATAAAGCAACAGTAAACATTCCCAAAAGGCGCGTCTGCAATCGTGCATTTTTTTTTCCTCAAGTGTTTTAACCAAATGCCGTAAGACGTTGTGGGATGGATTTTGTCCAAAACGAAGCTTAACCACAGTTTTGTGGCTTGAACTAGTTCAGAAGAACTGACAAAGAAGGGAGGAGAATGAACGCGTTCTGTTGTTCACTGGTGAATACTGACACCACGTGCGTGTTTGAGGGAACGGCAACTGTGTCTCCATTCATATTCTAACTTGTATTTTGGTGTATGTGTCAACTGTCTTTTTTTTTTTTTTTTTTTTTTCACCTCTAATTTTTAACATTTTTACGGTTTCCAATCGGCTAATGGTAACATAAAATGACGCATTTTTTGTTGAGTCCGTTGATCAATCTCTGAGTTTACATGAAATACAACAATCTCAACAGCAACATTACATGACATATTTCTAAATAAAGAAAGAAACACATAAACAACTCCAATTAAAGAAAACTTGCATGGTGGAAAGATCTTGTGTTTAAAAAACAAACAAACACCTAAATGAAATGAAGACAAAAAACCCTCAACATCTTTCAGGACCTTGGACAGAGAAACGATGTCAATGTTTTGATAAGAAATATTTTGGAGAGAATATTAAATAGCAATGTTTGTGCTCCCACCACATTTGAAGCCAACCAACATCTCAATGTCACAAATTGTTGTATTATTTTTGTTGTTGTTGTTATTTTTAATTATTAAAAATACTACTACAACTACTATTATCAATACTAATTTTTTTTAAATATGACAAATAGAAACTATTTTTTGTCAAAAGCTCAGACTTAAAAGTTTGCACTGTTTGTGAGATAGCAGAACAATGTACCTCTTGTAATGACCACATCATTTTTGGATCCATCAAAAACAGTGGGATATGTTCCTGTAAAGGGAGGATCAAATCAATTATTTATTTTGTTTTGTTTTTTTTCCTGTTTAAAAAAAAAAAAAGTGGGATACTGCAAATGTATTTTCTTGATAGATCTAGAACATTTGACTTGTTTAAAACTCTTACCATTCCAGTGTCTGTTCTTTACAAAGCTTGAGTAAAATCATTTAAAATTCAAACTGAAACACCTGATATCACCTCGTCAAAACTATATAATACATTAAATCTGCCCAGCTTTAATGCTAGGTACTACATTACTATTATGAAGTGTAAAAAAAAATAAATGAATGAAACTGAAATATGATGTAACATTAAGAAAGAAGGACAAACCCGCACACTATCTCCAAATCTGTAAAAGGATCTTCCTCAGGTCATTGTTTCTGTGGCTCAAAATGTTGTCTGTCTTATTAAACTTGCAGATTTGGCGATAGTATGTGTACTTGTTCTTCTTTCTTACATTTACTTCAACAGCGACTGGTTTCTGTCTCCACTGACTTAAGTTCTAATTGCATCTGGATATGCGTCGGTCTTGGTCACATCTATAGCCTGTCCATCCATGGGAGTGGATCTCTCCTTCACTATGGTTCTCCTCAAGGTTTCTCTTTTTTCCCCAGTGTTTGCCGAGAGGAAGGGTGTAAGGACAGGGGATGCTCTGGGACATAATTTGCTGTTGGACAATCTGCCTGTATTTCCTAATGTTTTCCAATGTTTTCCAATGTTTCTGTTGGTATTGACCAAATGTTTCATTGTTTGATTGTCTGATAATTTTGTTATGCTAAATCAACAATTATGTGAAGTCCTCTGAGATAACTGCTGTTGTGATTTTGGGCTATACGAATAAATTGAATTGAGTTGAATTGAACAGCCGAGCAGTGATGTGCATGTATTCACGCTTTTTGTGATATTGATTATGTTACACCACTCCAGGAGACATTGGTGTAGAAAAGTAAGCTCTTTATTTTTTTTTCTCTGAACAAAGCAAACACAGAGGGCATCCAGAGCATGGGATGCATCAGTTACACAGAATAGACTGCATTCTTTGAAAAACTTGACCTCTGTTGTCTATTGTGTATGCTCGCACCACCGACTGGCAGAGATGTACCACAGCACAAACACAAAATTGACTGACTTTTTGTCTGTTTGACGGAATAGGCTATTTATTCCAGCAACTTTAACAAAGTTTTAACAGTGTAGGCAACACTTTTTTCAAGTGGTACAATTGCATCAGATTTATTTGTTTTAATCTTTTAGAAGAATGTATTAAATTGTAAAAATAAAAAGAAAGCAAAGAACAATTCATGTATAATATATTGCTTTGCTAATGATGAACAGGAGTTAAATTTATTTTTGTTATCATACAATACTATTTCATATTTAATAGTCAGGCCTTCTTGACCCTTTTGAGTATGCCATATGTCCAGATGGAGGAAAAAAGATGGCTTTTCCTCAGAAATATCATTGTACTCATTTCTACAGTTGAATAAACTCATCAACATTTTGTGTTACAACAAAAAAATGCATTTAAACAAATCAAAATTGATTTTTGCTGCTATCCACCTGATTAACATATTATTGACCTATAGAATGCTATGATGTCAAGCGAAAAAACCTGTTTTAATGTTAGGAAATATAAATTGTTTACACAACCAAATAGTTTGCATAGAGACTCAGCAGTGGGCTGAATCCAAACTAGAACCTGCAACGAAATGTCTTCAGCGATTATGATTAAAAGTGAACCAGAGAAGAAAGGAGGTTCTTTGGCCTGATTTTAAAGTGCACCAGGACACTTTTTGAGAAAACAAACAAACAAAAATAAATACCTTTAAATTTTTACTGAGTCATATAGACGATTATTCACCCATAGAAAGTTACATAACACAATGTCACTTTAAAGTGAAGCTAAACTATAAAACAGCTTTTTTTGGCTGCTAAACTCTATATATGGTGTTTAAATAGCACAACATACTGCGTATGTTCTTTTGTTTGTTTGTTTGTTTGTTTGTTTGGAGGGGAGGCAAGTCACACACCTCCTGTGTCTCACTGCTAAATCAAATGTCATTCCTGACTCTATGTGACATCAGCGTGTACAGTCCACCCAAAACTGAGAACAAATTGCAGACACATGCTGTCAAACCAATCACACTGCTGATCTCTTTGAACTCCTTTTCTCTTTTCTCAATGCTTTTCAATGAGTTTGCTGTTTTGAATTGTGTTTGTGGGTGGAGCTTAGGGAGTAAGCTTCACTTTAATCTTTCTAAGAGCTGTGCGTATGACTTACCTGACCAGCGGGGGCCAGCATTGCACGATAGTTTTACCTAGTTTGCTAGAATAACAAGAAAAAACGAAAGCGCCTGGCTGCAGACATGTATCGCCCACCTTTCTCCTCAGACCCGGAACTACTACTTTGTCCAGACCGGAAGCCCATAGTTTTTTTTTTTTTTTTGGTCCCCGTTCCCGCGCGCCAGTACAATTGCGTCATTCAAACTTTCCCTCCACCTTCCATTGGCCGGCCGACACACAGCCAAAACTAGAGGTAACACTGCCATTTTATCTTGTTTGCAGTGGTTTGAAGGTTGGTTGTGCTGAATTTGTAGTTTGTCTGAGCTTGCCTTTGTTTGCTAACAGTGTTGTTTACTAGGTTTAGCGGTGTTTCTGATAGTTTTGGCTATGTTTGGCTAACTTTAAATTGGGCTAACTTTATAGCACTAGCAAGCTATAGGTACTTTGTCATTCACATAAGAAAAGAGTTAAAGCTATTTTAGGAACAGTTAACTGTGGCCTATTTACAGTGTTGGGAGTAACTCATTACAAAAGTAACTAGTTACAGTAATATATTTCCCTTTTCATTAACTAAGCAGTGTAACTCATTACTTATAAAGATGTTGATAATGTATTACAAGTTGCAAAGTTGATATTCTATTGAAAACACCACTTCAGGACCAAAACTACTAAAACTGGTGTAGAAGAGTTTCTGTGGAGTCTGTTGATCTAAGGTGAATAAAATAGTATGAGGAAAAGGTGTTGTGACATCACATTACTATGAATTAATCAATAATCAAGTGTGAATGTAACAGGATTAGTGTTGTACAATGTCTCACAGTGGTGTGACACAGTTACATTTTTGAGAGAGTAATATTGTAATACAAATATATTACATGTGTATGCCTGTAACTAGTAATATATAGAGTAAAACAATGTTCCAGTAACTTATCCAACACTGTCTATTGATATATGCTAATGGAGCAAATGTGTTCAGAGAAAGGAGTTTCAGAGAGATTAGATGTTTATCTATTTATTGTTTTCATTTATTGCTGTATGTACTCAAATACAAGAAACAATTCTGTAACCACACCATTTACGTCAAAGCACACTTTTCAGTTTGTTTATATGACGCTGGATGTTTAAAAAGTAAAAAAAAAAAAAAAGTCATTTGAAAGAAATATGCACTTTTTATTGTTTCTCACCTGAAATACAAGAAACAATTCTGTGACCACGCCAAAACACATCTGTCATTTAGGACGCATGAGAGTTACCCGAGTTGGCTTTACCTGCGTGAGGCTTGCAAACCTCTGTCTAAAAACCTCATTTTGCATTTACTTTTTGTGCCCAATAATAATAATAATAATAATAATAATAATAATAAAGCGCAAATTATATGCATGATAATTAGTAATGGAAAATTTACAGTGAGTGTTACAGTGCTTGGCTAATACTAATTATTCCACACTTATGCTTTTGCTAACATGTGATTAAAGGTTCTGGTTTTTCTTTGAATACTCTTAATGATTGCAGGTGCAGTAGCTTATTCTTTTACAACACTATGCTCTTCAATCACTAAAAAAAAAGTTAAGGCTTGTTTAAGGGAGAGCTTGCTGTTCTATGTACTCGCTAGTTAAGTTATGCAAGACTACAAGCCAAACTTTAATGAATGTCTCATGTTACTCACATACCCTTTTTATTTTTTAAGCTTTAGGATGGATGAATGTGACATGACTTTTACTATTCTATTTCATTTGCAGGTCATTCTTCATTGTGCTAAGTCATCATAATAGTTCATTGTGCTAAGCTGACCCATGCTAACTTTGTATTTCACGCAGATAAAATGCTATTGATAAATGTAAATGACTAATGTTAACCCTGGAGTTTGCAAGTTTTGTTTATAACTAGTTGAATCATGTTTTGATAGATTTTATATTTTAGCTTTTGGTTTATAAACTAAAAACTCGATGAGTAACTTATGTTTTCAACTCTAACCCTCCACAATTTCTAGTTTTTGTTTTTGTTTATTTTACATTGTTAAGTTAGCCTGTTGCTAAGCGATTCTCCTCCTGTGTTATGTAATTTGTGTTGTTTAACCCTTTATAGGGCACTCATTGAAATCTTTGGAAATTATAATTTTTAACATCAGAAAGCTAATGGGGGGTGTAACCGGACATTTTTGAAAAAAAAAAGTTATCAATATTTTCATCTTTGCCTAGCAAATCAATGTCAATGAAGTGACCATATATGTGTCCTTGCCCGTTTCAGGTAAAATAAAATTTTTATACTACTACACTATTATATATTAAAAAATATGACAAAAACAGACACAAACTGCAAAGAACATGCATAGATTATTGTCTCAGGCTGCAAGGAACCTTTGTTTAGAGACATGGCTCTGTGGAGGTAATGTAACTGGCTTCACAGTCATTCAAGACAAACAGCAACTAATATTTTCAACAATACGCATGCACATACAGTATATAACTATAAAAACTCTGAGAAACAAATGCTGGCCAATGTCAGAAACCACTTACAAACATTACACATTGAACAAATTTCTTCTTTTATGAGTCCAATTCAGTCACTTAGGCAACAGCTTCATGGAACTTGACAAAGCAATTGCGCGCAGCATTGAGGCACAGATGAACCTGGCAAATGCTACAGACAAGGTTAGACCTCATGATGTTCCCCTTCCTGCTGCAGTACTTAATTTTTTTACCAATATTTTCAGTTGATAACCTGCTAGTTATGATGTTTAGTGACTTTTGTACAGGTAATAATGCGCTGCACACGATTCACCACGAGATACAACAGCACGAGTTGTTTTTGGGACTGCTTCAGTGGAACTTTTTGGTTTTAACAGGCCGGTCCCTGCAGTAAACATAAAAAAAAAAAACAAATGTTTAGGGCCACAATCACTTGAGGGGGCACATGCTCTGATACATTTTTCTTGTACATCCAGTTTATGCAGTTAGCCCATAAGAATTGACCCCGACTGTATTTTAAAAAACGTTTCTAAATTTCAGTGCTGTTCTACAGAACTGTAACTTCTTATTTGTCCCTATTTTATTCAAATCTGTCTCATTTTCATGGAGAACAAAGTATGTCAGGCCAAAAATAAATAAAAAGAACTATGTACAAAGCACTATGTTACGCAAAGAAAAGTAGTCCCATTGAAATTACTGCTTCTAGACTTAAAATCATCGTTTAAGCCAATTAAGTCAGGTTCTCTACTAATCTCCCCAGACTTTTCAGCGCTGACGGGGGGCTGTCAATGAGATTGGGCCCCTAGTGTAGCCCTGACACGTTTTGAATAAAATAACCAATTTTTTTCAAAACTGTCCCGGGCATAAGAAAAATCATTACTTTATATTATTTGTAGCAGCCTATTCAACTTCTAGTTAAAATATTATTATCTAAAATGTTTCAAAACACCACAAATTAAACAAAATATATTCACATTTTCTTGGGGAGGACTCCCAAACCCCCATTATACATGAGTGTTTATTGTTCGACAATTTGCTACAGGTATGGAGGTCCCAACCAAAATCTCGTTTAGGCCACCAAAAACCTATACCAGCCCTGACCAGACCTCAGAATAACAAGAAGCACCTGTATATGCCATTTAATTATAACAAACTGCAAAAGGCATGTATATAAAAATACACTTGTGCTCTAGTATAAGTCTTAGGTGAACGGGGCATATGATCAAATATGGTGCTTCTTGTTTTCAGCCAAACAATACTCTAATTTTTAGAAACACTATGCAAATGACAACAATCTTAATCTTTAACAGAATCAGTTAACTAAATAATTTGAGATGTACACCAATTTACCATGTTTAGTTTTGCTGGTATTGGAAAAGTTGTGAGAGGTGACAGGTTGGAAAAAGGCAAATTTTCGATTTCTGCAAAATGGGCGTGTTTGAGGTGTTGCAGTCCACTGCTGATTGGACAGATGCAACGAAAGGCATATTTGTCAGATAGCTTGATGTCTCCTGGTTGGCTGACAATAAAACACATGACCGTACAAATCTAAATAAAGGCAGGAGGTGGCCATTTTGAATGTGTGCAGAAGTGACTAAATTTGGTTACTTGCCCTATAAAGGGTTAATCTAACATTTTTAGAGGTGACTAAGAGAGTGCAAATCAGTGAAAAAACATCACAGCCTCTTTAAACTATATGAAAACATAACTGCTGAAGTATGGAAGAGGCAGTAGTCTAGTTTATCATAGCACAGCAGTGGATAACATATAGCCTTATCCACAGATTTTTCAAAGTTTATGCTAAGAAAAAAAGAAGAGAAAAAATTTGAAGAAGAATTTACAGAGACGACAAAAATGCCATATGTTTGTAACACTTTATTCTTTCACATTTTAGAATTATGTCTAACCTAGAATACATATCAAATATATTGTGTCTTTAATAACTGCCATTTTGATTTTGTACTACTAATTTTAATTATGAAGAAAAATGTCTATTAAATGCAGTGTTTTTTTTTCTGAGACTACTTAAATAAACATATTTCACAGATGGAACAAATCAATCTTTTGGTCTTCTTTTACATTGTCTTTTTCTTAATTTTATGGGTTTTTTTCTGTCTGTGTCTCTTTCTCTAAATTTCTTCTCTCTTTCTCCCTTTCCAGCTGCCCTTCAAGTCTGCACAAGAGGGAGGAACAGATATTCTAGTGTGTGACTTTGGTGATGCCGTTGAAAGCGAAAGACATGGACGTCAAACAGACTTTGCCTTTTACAGTAAGCACAAACTCAGTCAAGAAATCAGAGCAGTCCAGTTTCACAGCAGCTTAGTGATAAAACAGAGGGAATTGCACAGCCTTTACAACGGCCATACTGCTGTGACGTTTGTGGAAAAGGTTTTAGTCAAAAGACTGATGTTAAAGTCCAAGGACATGCACAGAATGGTATCAAACCTCATTAGAAAAATATTCATACATAGCAGTTATCACGAGATACATTAATACATTTACTCTAGAGAAAAGCTCTACTCTTGTGTCAGCGTTCAGAGTAATTTAAACTCACAAGTGCAGACACACAGACATAAGTGAATTCACACAGTAGAAAAGTCCTATTGATGTGACGTGAGAAAACATCTTATCAGCCAGGGGAGGAGACTGAAAGTAACTTATATTCACTGGTGAATACTGACACCACAAGTGACTTTGAGGCAACAGCAAGTGTGTTCTGTATATTCCAACACTTCACTATTATCTTCTCTGTGTAACAGTTAAACTACTCAAATCAATTCATGTGTTTATCATTTTTACAATGCATACACAATTTAGGATTCCAGTGCAACACAAACACTTTATAATATTGTAAATTACACCATAAGCATGGATGTATGTGACTTATAGTTACAATATCAAAGAAAATGACAAAAAGAGCTTAAAATTAATGTATGCCAATGCATTAGCATTAGATTTGTAATACTGTATCTGACAAGTCTTCAAACAATACAGCAGAATCAAATAAAAAAGCAGCTGAAGCGAAACAATGCAGACTCTATATTTTTCAGCACATGGGACAGACAAAACAGATTTGGCAAAAAATGTACTTAAATGCATTTCTTGAAACATCATTGAAACAATTTTTTGTGCCCTGACAACACCATGAGACAACCAGAAATAAATCCACACATAAACTCTGTCATCCACATTATTGATCAGATCTTTTCTTTCTCTTTAGCAGCCAGCAAGACACATCACCCTAACACCATGTGACCTGAGTAAACTGAGGAAGGATGCAGGAGCCATCCGAAACATGTCAAGGTATAAAAACAGACCAAAAACACAATCTGATGACACAACCAACTTAAATTAGCTTTTCACCAGTGATATCCCGTTGTGCCTTTCCATCGTGTTTTAATCTTTGTGGACATTTTTGTGAGAAATTCTGGTACACATCCTGTTGTTACTGCATATTGTAAGAATATTTTCTGTATTAGGTCTTGCAGCAATATTTTGATCTTGTAGTTTTAATATCTTAATCTAAAAAAAAAATAGTTATAGTGGTTCCTTTCACTGAACAACAATTCTGTTTTATTTTATGTTTTATACTCTTGAGTACAAAGTTACCTGAAACCGTTCACAATACTGAATATTGGCATGACCAAAATAACAATGCGTAATTGATGATATTTATTTATTACATTGTTAGTTTAATATCCATTGGGGTTGTTGTACATAACAAACAACAGTAAGTAGATTTCAGATAAATATTGTGCCTACCTCCGGAGAGTGATCACAGTCTCCAAAAACATCAGAAAGTCAGTGGGGCTTTTCCTCAGTGTCTGATCTGCAGGCAGCGTGTTGTCATTGTAGGACGAGACAAACTTAAAGTCACTTGTCCTGGATCCAGTTGTCATGTATCCATCATAGTTGTAAGTGCTGCGTAAAGTTCCTGTGCCGTCAACATCTGCATAATTAGGAGGCAGATAACCACTGGGGATTGCAACTGCTCCATCAAACAACAGTCTGGGCTTCCTCCTGCGACAGAACCTCACACCCAGGACAATAATAATGAAGGTGAGGAAAAATGTAGACACTGACACCAGTGCAATGATCAGATAGGACGTCAGCTTTGAGTCCCTCTCATCATAAGAAATATCCTTGAGTTCAGGCACTTCAGCCAAGTTATCAGAGATGAGTAAAAACATGGAGCAGGTGGCAGAGAGAGGAGGCTGTCCGTTATCCTTCACTGCCACAATAAGGTTCTGTTTCATGCTGTCAGATTCAGAGATGTCCCGCTGGGTCTTGATCTCTCCACTGTGGAGACCGATAGTAAAAAGTCCAGCATCAGTGGATTTGACTATGTGATAGGACAGCCAGGCGTTCTGTCCAGAGTCTGCGTCCACTGCTATCACTTTGGACACCAGAGAGCCTGCATGTGCAGCTTTAGGGACCAGTTCAGTCATGAAGGAGTTCCCTTCCGGGCTGGGGTACAGGATTTGAGGAGAGTTGTCATTCACATCAGATATAAACACATTGACTGTCACGTTGCTGCTGAGAGGAGGAGACCCATTGTCTCTGGCCATCACATGGACTTTAAAACTCCTGAACTGTTCATAATCAAAAGCCCTCACAGCATGGATCAGCCCTGTGTCTCCATTAACAGATACATAGGAGGACACTGGGGCCCCATTCACCTCAGCAGGTAACAGAGAATAAACCACTGTCCCGTTTTGTCTCCAGTCTGGGTCTCGAGCAGCAACAGAACATAAAGTGGAGCCAGGCTTGTTGTTTTCAGTCACATGTGCGCTGTAGGACTGCTCCTCAAACACAGGAGGGTTGTCATTGATGTCAGCTACAGTTAAGTGGACAGTTTTAGAAGAGGACAGAGGTGGAGAGCCCTCATCAGTGGCAGTGATTGTAATGTTGTAATCAGACACTAGCTCACGGTCCAGCTGTTCTGTGCTAACTAGAGAATAATAGTTTTTAATGGAAGCTACTAACTTGAAAGGAACTCCAGTCTGAAGAGAGCAGCGAACCTGTCTGTTGTTCCCTGAGTCTCTGTCCTGAACATTAATGATGCCCACCTCTGTACCAGGAGGCACATTCTCAGGAATCTGATCAGTGAGTGACTTTAGAAATATAACAGGAGCATTGTCATTTATGTCCACAATTTCTATGAATAAAGTAGCATCAGTTCCAACTCCAAGTCCATCTTTAGCAGTAATTTGAATTTCATATGAGGACTCTTTTTCATAATCTATAGGTTTTGCAACTCTAACTTCACCAGTGGATGGATTTAAAGTAAATATTTTGTTTTCATCTGAAGGGTGGTCAAACCCGTATATTATTTCACCATGTATTCCCTCGTCTGCATCAGTAGCAGTCACTGTAATAACCAGTGTGTCGGGAGGAGAGTTTTCTGGAAGACTCGCTTTATACACAGTCTGACTAAACACTGGGGCATTATCATTAGCGTCAAGAACAGTGACATGGATGACTACTGTGCCTGATCTCTGAGGAGAGCCGCCATCAAACGCAGTCAGCACAAGCGAGATCTCGTTATTATCTTCTCTGTCTAACTCTTTCTCCAATACTAACTCACCATATTTTCGTCCGTTGCTTTTTGTTTTTATATCCAAAGCAAAGTACTTGTTTTCCTGCAGGGTGTAACCTTGAACACCATTTTCGCCGATGTCTCCGTCGTATGCTACATCTAAAGGGAATCGTGCGCCTTTATCAGCTGATTCATGAATTTCAAATTTCAGTGTGCCCTCATTAAACTGTGGTGCGTTGTCGTTTATGTCTTGTACTCGGATGGTAAAGCGATGCAGCTCTAAAGGATTTTCCAGAACGAGCTCCTGTTTCAGAATACATGAAGTCTTCTTCGCACAAAGGCCCTCTCTGTCAATCCTCTCCTGAACAAGCAGCTCTCCCGTGTTGAGGTTCACACTGCAGTACTGGACGCCGTTGTCCTCGGTGTCCACGCGGGCCCTGCGCGCGGACAATCTGCCCAAATCAAGTCCGATTTCCTTAGCGATGTTTCCGATCACGGATCCACGTTTCATCTCCTCTGGAACAGAGTAACTCACGTCTCCGTTGGAGAAAGAAAATGCATAAAGCAACATTAAACATTCCCAAAAGGCGCGTCTGCAGTAGTGCATTTTTCCCTCAAGCGTTTTTAGTCAAATGCTCTAATACGTAGTGGGATAAATTTTCTCCTAAATTAAGCTTAATCACAATTTCCTAAACTGTCACTTGGACTAGTTCAGAATAACTGACAAAGAAGGGAGGAGAATGAACGCGCTGTGTCGTTCACTGGTGAATACTGACACCACGTGCGTGTTTGAGGGAACGGCAACCGTGCTAGGCATTTGTATTCTAACTTTTCGCTGGTATGTTTGGCTTATCTTTAAACTTACGTCTTTATTTAACCATTTACTTTTTACTTTTTTTTTTTTTTTTGTATCCGTCTACCCATCTCTAATGAGTTTGGAAAAAGGTTCGATTATATTTTATATAAGATAAAAAAAAAAAAAAAACAAAAAACAAAAAAACAGAGCAATTCTGAATAAAGAAAATGTGCATTGTGGAAAGACTGATTAATTGGCACAATCTTTTTTTTTTTTTTTTTTTTTTTTTTTTCTTAAGAAACTGTTTAAAAGTGACACCTAAATCAAGTGAAGCCAAAAACTCTGTCAACACCTTTCAGGACCTTGGACAGAGCAACAATGTAAATGTTTTGATAAGAAATCTTCCATACAGAACATTTAGAAAAAAGTCATTACAGTTAATAAACACTTTTTTTCTCCACAAAATATTGTAACTTTACAGTAAGCCTGTGCTTCGCTGTATATAAAAGCACATGACAGCATGACAGCACAGAAAAATGATGAATTTTCAAGTGTTTTGCACACGGCACAGGACAGTTAGCTCAGACACAGAGGAGCCTGAAGCTGCTGCACTGCTAAAGAGTAGGTCACTAATTTTTCAACTTTTCAGCAATTAATCGAATAATTGTCAACTAAGACAATTTTCAGAATTGTTTTCTGTAATCATTACCAGGACTATTTGCAACAATATAAGTATAATGTTGGCCGGGCTGAACATAGCACTCGCATCTTTTTGTCAAACTATTGTTTTTGGTTCTTATTCAGTTTAAATCTGATTATGATTTGTAATTTTTATGCAAATGGCCCATGCTAAAAATTCTTTTGTTTTGTTAGTTGTTGGTGTAAGACATTGAGTGGATTCTGGTCCTGAAAAGAGAAGATGAAAAGGCACTGTCCATTTATGAGGCTACATTTGCCTGGAAATTCTCACCTCTGTTAAGTTATGGACTTTCCAAACATCAGTACCTGAGCTATCTGCCACCTTCACTGAGTTAAAGAATACTGTTCAATGAAAATAAAAGTTAGCATGTCAATTCATATAAAGATGGATGTTAAAGTTTCAGCAAATAACACTTGACTGTGTATTATTTAGGAGTACTTACGGCTTTAATGAAGCAGCTGGATACAGAGACAATTAGAGGTAAAATGTATTTAATGTACAGATTTAATATGTCAACTTTCGGACTATAGATAAGCATGGAGTATTGATCTACTGTGTAACATCACTTATGAATGCCATTCTTTTGCTTATGAAAAGCTGTTACTGCAGTAAAACCTACCAGAATATTGGGAGAAGGGTTAGTCTAGGACACCTTCTTCACTGATGGATTTGTTAAAGTAAGCATGTGTTTAACAGCATGATCAATGTAAACACTCAGTCGCACAAGTTTTCCACTATTACCTTTTGTGTTTACTAGTTTAATAAATGCATAGATTTGTTTATTATTGCAAAATGTCTTGTTCCTGTTTAAGAGATGTCATCTGTCCAGTGCATTAGGACAAAGTAAAGTCACAGTGATTCCACCACTGTTAGACGTGGAGCTGAACTGAACACATACAGCATGCTTCCACTGCACTTCACACTTAGTTTGCAGCTAAGTCTTTTGTTTGATGAGTTTATGAACTGGTGAGAGCCAGTTACATGTCCTCCTTTGATTCCCCTCTGTGTTTCTGCAGATCTTGTGAACTCATCAGCTCTGGACTATATGTGATTGAAAAGCCTAGTCACAGACAACTGAAAGAGTCTTCACATCTCTTCTTCTTAAGTTGGACTGTTCTCTTCTGTGGACTTTTTACCTCACTCATGTGCATCTGTGAGTCAGTTCTATGTTATTTAATGTATGTTCCTGTGCATTTAGCTTAACTTTAAATAAATGTTTTTTTTTTATTATTATTCCTGTGTCTGTCTATTCTTAGTACAATATGTGTAGTAACTGTAGTTCTAAATTACAATAGGTTATTGGCAACTTTTTTGCCATGTAATGACTATAAAAATAATATACAAAGTATTGCTGTAACCTGTAGAACAACTATTTATTGTAAACTTAAAACCAACGAATAGCTGTAAAAAAAAAAAAATAATAATAATCCAACAATAAACTGTAAAGTGTATCTAGCTGTCATCTGTAAATCTGTTTTACAGCAATTAGAGGAAATTTTACAACTAGTAAATGGCAACCTTTTTGCCTGTTACTTATTGTAAAATCTACAGGAAATGTGTTACTGCACCCACTTTGCTAATACTAATCATCCCACACTACTGCTATTGCTAACAATATTTTGTCTAAAGGTACTGGATTTACACTGAATGACTCTTAATGATTGTGGGTGCAGTAGCTTAACCTTTTTTACCGGTTGCAGTTGTTTTAAAACACTATACACTTCATTCACCTAAGAAAAAAGTTAAGATTTAAGGGAGAGTTAGCTAGCTGTTCTATGTACTAGGTAGTTAAGTTATGTAAGCCTACAAGCCAAACTTTAATGACTGCCTCATGTGACTCACCCTTTTTATTTTTCAAACTTTAGAATAGGCAAATTTGATTTCACTTTTCTAATCTATTTAATTTGCAGGTCATTCTTCAATGTGCTAAGTCATTATTATAGCTCTGTGTGCTAAGCTGATTTATGCTTACTTTGCATATCGCTAAGATAAACTGCTATTGTTAAATGTTAGGCAGTGCCTATAGAACCGTCCGACAGCTCTGAAATCTTTTAGCTATTTTGCCGTCCTCGCTGATGGCCTAGGTAATGCGTAAGAAATGTACAAAAATGGACGCTTCCGAACAGTTAGTGGTAGGTAGTCTGGCCTGGAGAAACTGAAGTGAGATTGTTGCTATGGTAATGAGTTTATTATTGTTGCTAAATTGTTATATTTACCCAAATCTTTTTCCTAACTTTACCCATTACCCTAAACTTTTTTATAAACTTAATGTCTGCCCTTCTGGACTCTACTATCTAGCATTTACACCACAGGTGTCAAACTCAGATGCGGCCCTCAACCTCATTTCATGCGGCCTCTTAAACATTATCTTTGCCTGTTTCTTAATGTTGCCCTTTTTGACTTCTGCTAAGCTGCTATAACGTGTTCTTAAGCTTTGGCAAAATACCTAACAGCAAAAAATGTTTTATTTATTTTGTAATTTTTAACTTCACTAATCAAGCACCCATTGTTTTAGTTTCACACTGGATAATATAGGCCCACCATCATTTGTAATGTAAATCTACTGTCTAACAACACTTGACAGCAGAATTGAGAGTTCAGAACCGTTGGACGGCAGCATAGACATTTTGTAAATATAATTATCTAATGTTAACCCTGGACTTTGCAAGTTTTGTGCTTAACTAGTTGAATTAAATTAGCAGGTTGCAGTTCATGTCATGTTGACTTTGAACAGTTAACTAAAGCTAAATGTACTTCATGTTTTTATAGATGTTGTATTTTAGCCTTTTGTTTCTCAACAAAAATTGATGACAAATGTATCCTCTAAGCCTTCCACAATTTATTTATTTACATTGCTAAGTTAGCATGCTGCTAAGCAAATCTCTTACTGTGTTCCATAATCGTCAAACTTTTGTGTTGTCTAACCTAACATTTTTTACAGGTGTCTAAGAGAGTGCAAGAATGAGCCTTTATAAACTCTATGAAAACATAACTGCTGAAATATGGAAGAGAGAATACTCTAGTTTGTTATAGCACAGCAGTGTATGTTTGTGTGTCTAAGGCTATATAAAAAAGCCTTAAACACACATAGCTCCAAATTTATGCTTACAAAAAGAAGAAAAAAAAAATTCAAGAAGAATTTACAGAGACACTAAAACAAAATTGCCATATAGACATTATTGGAATATTTCTAACCTAGAACAAATATCATTTATATTGCTGTCTTTATTGCTGCCATTTTGATTTTGTACTGCTATGTTTATTTCTGAAGAAATTGAAGTCTAGTCAAACAGATTTGCCACACTGCTGTGACGTCTGTGGAAAATGTTTTAGTGAAAAGTCTGATCTTAGAGTCCAAGAACGTGCACACAATGGTATCAAACCTCATCAAAAAAACATTCACATGGAGCTGTAATCTTGAGATACATTAACCTATTCACTCTAGAGAAAAGCCCTACTCTTGTGTCGGCATTCAGAGTAATATAAACTCACAAGTGCAGATACACAGCCGAAAACCTTACTTTTGTTATGATTGAAATCATTCTTTTACACTTCTTAAAAGACATAAGAGAATTCATACATACAAACATCTTATCAGCCAGGGGAGGAGAATGAAAGTGACTTATATTCACTGGTGAATACTGACACCACCAGTGTCTTTGAGGCAACAGCAAGTGTGTAATCCAACACTTCACTAATATCTTCTGTGTGTAACCATTAAGCTTCTCAAATCAATCCATGTGTTTATTATTTTTACAAGGCATTCAAAATTTTTTATTACAGTTCAACACAAACACTTTAGAATCTTGTAAATTACACCATACGTATACATGTATGTGATTTATAGTTACAGTAACAAAGAAAAATGATGAGAAAATAACCCAAAATAAATGTATGCCAATGTACCAGCAGCAATTTGTAATATCTGACAAGTCTTTAAACTCTACAGCAGAATCAAATAAAAAGCAGATGAAGCGAAACAACACAGACTCTGTTATCTGTATTTAGCAATTTCATTGAAACAATTATTTGTGCTCAAAGAACACATTGAGACATCCAGAAATAAATACCACAGATACTCTGTCTTCCACATTATTCTTCAAATCTTTTCTTTCTCTTTAACAGCCAGCAAGACACATCACCCTACCACCATCTGACCCGAGGACTCTGAGGAAGGATGCAGGAACCATCCGAAACATGTCAAGGTATGAAAACTCACAAAACACACTCTGATGACCTAACTAACGTATCTACTCACTGTTCACTATATCTTGTTGTGACTTTTCATTGTGTTTTAATCTTTGTGGACATTTTCGTGAAAAAATCTAAAACACATCTTGCCATTACAATGTTACCTGAAGCCATTAACAACACATTAGTTCTAACTAATTACTAACTTCTGACTGGCATGGTCAAATTAACACTGCATAACATAACAACTTTATTCCCTAAAAATACTGGTATTTAAAAAAATGCAGAAACAAAAGTATATATAAATAATAAAAATGTCTATAAAAATAAGAATCACATTTAAAACAGAACTCTGGAAATAAAATTTCAGATAAATATTGTGCCTACCTCAGGAGAGTGATCACAGTCTCCAAAAACATCAGAAAAGTCAGTGGGGCTTTTCCTCAGTGTCTGATCTGCAGGCAGCGTGTTGTCATTGTAGGACGAGACAAACTTAAAGTCACTTGTCCTGGATCCAGTTGTCATGTATCCATCATAGTTGTAAGTGCTGCGTAAAGTTCCTGTGCCGTCAACATCTGCATAATTAGGAGGCAGATAACCACTGGGGATTGCAACTGCTCCATCAAACAACAGTCTGGGCTTCCTTCTGCGACAGAACCTCACACCCAGGACAATAATAATGAAGGTGAGGAAAAATGTAGACACTGACACCAGTGCAATGATCAGATAGGACGTCAGCTTTGAGTCCCTCTCATCATAAGAAATGTCCTTGAGTTCAGGCACTTCAGCCAAGTTATCAGAGATGAGTAAAAACATGGAGCAGGTGGCAGAGAGAGGAGGCTGTCCGTTATCCTTCACTGCCACAATAAGGTTCTGTTTCATGCTGTCAGATTCAGAGATGTCCCGCTGGGTCTTGATCTCTCCACTGTGGAGACCGATAGTAAAAAGTCCAGCATCAGTGGATTTGACTATGTGATAGGACAGCCAGGCGTTCTGTCCAGAGTCTGCGTCCACTGCTATCACTTTGGACACCAGAGAGCCTGCATGTGCAGCTTTAGGGACCAGTTCAGTCATGAAGGAGTTCCCCTCCGGGCTGGGGTACAGGATTTGAGGAGAGTTGTCATTCACATCAGATATAAACACATTGACTGTCACATTGCTGCTGAGGGGAGGAGACCATTGTCTCTGGCCATCACATGGACTTTAAAATTCCTGAACTGTTCATAATCAAAAGCCCTCACAGCATGGATCAGCCCTGTGTCTCCATTAACAGATACATAGGAGGACACTGGGGCCCCATTCACCTCAGCAGGTAACAGAGAATAAACCACTGTCCCGTTTTGTCTCCAGTCTGGGTCTCGAGCAGCAACAGAACATAAAGTGGAGCCAGGCTTGTTGTTTTCAGTCACATGTGCGCTGTAGGACTGCTCCTCAAACACAGGAGGGTTGTCATTGATGTCAGCTACAGTTAAGTGAACAGTTTTAGAAGAGGACAGAGGTGGAGAGCCCTCGTCAGTGGCAGTGATTGTAATGTTGTAATCAGACACTAGCTCACGGTCCAGCTGTTCTGTGCTCACTAGAGAATAATAGTTTTTAATGGAAGCTACTAACTTGAAAGGAACTCCAGTCTGAAGAGAGCAGCGGACCTGTCTGTTGTTCCCTGAGTCTCTGTCCTGAACATTAATGATGCCCACCTCTGTACCAGGAGGACTATTTTCTGCTATAGTTTCTGATAATGATTTTAAATGATCACAGGAGCATTGTCGTTCACATCTGTGACAGTTATGTCCACCATGGCATAAGATGACAGTCCTAATCCATCTTTTGCTTTGACACGCATTTCAAAAGAGACTGTGTTTTCATGATCAATGTTGCCAATAACTCTTATTTCTCCGGTTTTTGGGTTTATGCTAAATGTCTTTCTCACATCTTCATCAACATGCCCAAAATCATAAGTCACGTCACCATTGATGCCTTCATCTGCATCAGCTGCACTAACAGTAACTACAACAGTATCTAGAGGGGAGTTTTCAGGCAGACTGGCTTTATACACGGCCTGGCTAAACACAGGGGCGTTATCATTAGCGTCCAACACAGTGACGTGTATGGCTACTGTCCCTGATCTCTGTGGAGACCCGCCATCAAAAGCTGTCACAACCAAATCTATTTCCTGTGTTTTTTCACGGTCCAGTTCTTTATCAAGCACCAGTTCGATAGTATTTCCTGTAATTATTAGCACAAAATGATCGTTCTTGTTTAAAATGTATTTTGGACTGAATTCTGTCCCACGTCCGCGTCGTGCGCCTCCTCTAACACAAATCGAGCACCTTTGTCTGTAGTCTCTCTTACTTCAAGCTCAACAATTTCATCCTTGAATTTGGGTGAATTATCATTAATATCTTGAATGTGTAGGTGTACACGGCGGAGCTCAAGCGGATTCTCCAAAACTAGTTCTTGCTTCAAGACGCACGATGCTCTTTTCGCACAAAGCCCTTCTCTGTCAATTCTACCAGCAACAAACAATTCTCCATTTTTCAAGTTCAGTTCACAGTATCGCTCGTCCGTGCCCTCGCTGTCAACACGAGCTTTTCTCTGGCTCAAAGCACCTTTTTCCAGACCCAGATCTTTCACTATATTTCCGATTACCGCTCCTTTCTTCATCTCCTCGGGAAACGTGTAGCTCACGTCCGCTTGCGTCAAATCCAGACACAAGAGGAAAAAGTACAGAAGCGAAAACAACGACATTTTAAAATCCACCGTGGAGGAAAATATAATGCGCTGTGAATCAAAAGGAAAACACAGAAACAAGGAATGCGCGGGTCTGCCTTGTCTCTCAGTCTCAAAGCTAAAATGCTGGACTGTAGATACGCCTGACCTCAAACAAGACTTCCACTGTTACAGAGCGACACCAAGAGGAAGAGAAACGCGGGCCTCCAAATTAAGACACACTCAAAAAATATAATAAAATTATTATTATTATTATTATTATTATTATTATTATTATTATTATTATTATTATTATTATTATTATTATTATGTTTTCTTTTTATCCAAACATAATATCTATTGTCCTTTACAAAAGAAAAAAAAAGTTGTACATTTTGAATACTTCATTATGCTTCCAGTAGTCCATTTATTTTTTATTGAGTATTTAAGTTCTACAATAATGGAAAGTAAAGTAACAGCTCAGTCTACAAGAGGTACACAAAAAAAAAAAATAAATAAATGTTCGTGTTTAGAGCAAAACGGTCCGTCAAAACTATGCATGGTATACTTGTATGTTATTTAAATTATCTAATACAAAACAACTGTTTTTTTCTGGAATAACAGTTTCAAAGATAGAAGACACATTTATAAATTAAAACCTATAAATGAATGTTCACATATGGCTTAATAAGCATAGTGTTTTTGAGTCAGTCTAAAATAATACATTATAGATCAGGCAGTGAACAGTGAGATGGGAATGGTTTTCTCAGACAGCATGCTTAATACTTTACAAATAAAGAAATTATTTCACCAAAAAACAAAGTACTAGAATTTGTCTGTCAGAAAAAGTGCCTTTAAGTTTGTATAATATAACATATGCATTTCAGTGTTTGTTTGTGAACTATGCAAGGCCCAATTTGACATTTATTCTGTAACTGTTTTTTTTTTTTTTTTTTGGCTAGCTTAAAATTGATGGATGTTGTCATGTTTTTCTAATTATTAAGTGATTTGCTGTGATAGTCTTAATGGTAAGATCTTGCATGTTACAGCAACAAAGTTGCAATTTGTGAGGAAAATGTTACAAATATATGCTTAATATTACATGTGTTGAGCTCTAAAACTCCTCCATCTATGTTCTCCAAAAGTGTCATTCCACTGAAAAAAGAATAAACCATTTAAGAAAATAATATATTTCAATATAGTAATAGTGGAAACCAGATGATTTATTTGTCAAGCAATAGCTGTAAAAAGTTGAAGTGGATTTTCGACCTTGTTTACAAAAGGGTTGCTTAGTAACAATGGCTTACTTGTATGTCCAACTAGGAAAGAAAATTACAAGTATTCAAAATAGCTAAGCTAAAGAAAAACAAGTGACATATGCTCAGTAAGAATATGTTCACTATGTTTAAATTAAAATGGTAAACTAACCAGCAGTTTAGCTTATGCAGGACAAATCACCATTAAAATACTTAAATATTATGTCAAAACTTTTAAACTTATATTTTTTCTGATTTTAAGTTTAAGAAAAATCTGTAGTCTTCGGAGCAAGAAATCCTGAACAAGTGCATGGCAAGTGGTGTAAAATAGAAAAAATCTACAACTGTGGCCTACCTCAGGACAGTGATCACAGTCTCCAAAAACATCAGAAAAGTCATTTCAACTTTCAACTATTTAAAAGTCTAAAGTATTTTCAATCTGTAGGACTTGATCGGAGAAGCTAGATTATTTACTGCGTACTTGTGAATGACGAACCACTTCTGGCAAAAAGAATTATGTATTCAATTCAAAATAATTCATTTTAATTCAATTGAAATGATCTTTGATGAGGAACTAAACGATGATCAAATAATTCCTTAAAAATCTGTATAAACAAAAGACAGAAAAAAGCTATTCATGGCACTAATGTGGCAACAACCATATGTTGCATCTACCGGTAATTGAAAACATAAAATGACTTGTGATTTGAGAATAAAAAAGTATGCACAATGCTCTGGAGTATTTTCAAATTCAACATAAAAAAGTTTTTTTTTTTTTAATCAACCTGCCATTTTTTAATAAACATGTACATAAGATAAGATAAGATAAGATAAGATATCCTTTATTTGTCCCACAATGGGGAAATTCACATATCTTCCCAGGCAGAGTGTCTCAATACACACAATTATGGAATAAAGAAAGACCAAGTATTTTTATCAAATTTTAGAAGAAAAGACCAATTTTAAGTGAAGTCTAATTGAGTACCCGAATACAATCTTACTCCATGAAATCAAACAATATATTTACTCCACAAGGAGCTACTTCAGTGTCCTATAGAGACTCAAAGATCAAAGTTGCCAAATCTCTGCTGACTTAAACCTGTGAAAAGGCATTACCCAAAAACACAAACTGTAACATTGTTTTAATATTTTAAAATATAAATACAACCATAAGACCAAAATACTATTAAATCTTAATAACACCTCACTTGTGAATGCATGACAACTGCAAGAGTGTGAACTTATTTTAAACAAATCCACATCTAAGAAATCTGCATTAGTCACTCTGGGAAGGTTAATCAAAATGTTAAAGTTGTTGCACTTTTAAAAACCTTGCTGTGCCTACCTCAGGAGAGTGATCACAGTCTCCAAAAACATCAGAAAAGTCAGTGGGGCTTTTCCTCAGTGTCTGATCTGCAGGCAGCGTGTTGTCATTGTAGGACGAGACAAACTTAAAGTCACTTGTCCTGGATCCAGTTGTCATGTATCCATCATAGTTGTAAGTGCTGCGTAAAGTTCCTGTGCCATCAACATCTGCATAATTAGGAGGCAGATAACCACTGGGGATTGCAACTGCTCCATCAAACAACAGTCTGGGCTTCCTCCTGCGACAGAACCTCACACCTCAATAATAATGAAGGTGAGGAAAAATGTAGACACTGACACCAGTGCAATTATCAGATAGGACGTCAGCTTTGAGTCCCTCTCATCATAAGAAATGTCCTTGAGTTCAGGCACTTCAGCCAAGTTATCAGAGATGAGTAAAAACATGGAGCAGGTGGCAGAGAGAGGAGGCTGTCCGTTATCCTTCACTGCCACCATAAGGTTCTGTTTCATGCTGTCAGATTCAGAGATGTCCCGCTGGGTCTTGATCTCTCCACTGTGGAGACCGATAGTAAAAAGTCCAGCATCAGTGGATTTGACTATGTGATAGGACAGCCAGGCGTTCTGTCCAGAGTCTGCGTCACTGCTATCACTTTGGACACCAGAGAGCCTGCATGTGCAGCTTTAGGGACCAGTTCAGTCATGAAGGAGTTCCCCTCTGGGCTGGGGTACAGGATTTGAGGAGAGTTGTCATTCACATCAGATATAAACACATTGACGGTCACGTTGCTGCTGAGAGGAGGAGACCCATTGTCTCTGGCCATCACATGGACTTTAAAACTCCTGAACTGTTCATAATCAAAAGCCCTCACAGCATGGATCAGCCCTGTGTCTCATTAACAGATACATAGGAGGACACTGGGGCCCCATTCACCTCAGCAGGTAACAGAGAATAAACCACTGTCCCGTTTGTCTCCAGTCTGGGTCTCGAGCAGCAACAGAACATAAAGCGGAGCCAGGCTTGTTGTTTTCAGTCACATGTGCGCTGTAGGACTGCTCCTCAAACACAGGAGGGTTGTCATTGATGTCAGCTACAAGTGGACAGTTTTAGAAGAGGACAGAGGTGGAGAGCCTCGTCAGTGGCAGTGATTGTAATGTTGTAATCAGACACTAGCTCACGGTCCAGCTGTTCTGTGCTCACTAGAGAATAATAGTTTTTAATGGAAGCTACTAACTTGAAAGGAACTCCAGTCTGAAGAGAGCAGCGGCCTGTCTGTTGTTCCCTGAGTCTCTGTCCTGAACATTAATGATGCCCACCTCTGTACCAGGAGGCACATTCTCAGGAATCTGATCAGTGAGTGACTTTAGAAATATAACAGGAGCATTGTCATTTATGTCCACAATTTCTATAAGTAACGTTGCATCAGTTCCAAGTCCAAGTCCATCTTTAGCAGTAACTTGGATTTCGTAAGAGGATTTTTTTTCATAATCTATAGGTTTTGCAACTCTAACTTCACCAGTGGATGGATTTAAAGTAAATATTTTGTTTTCATCTGAAGGGTGGTCAAACCCGTATATTATTTCTCCATTTATTCCCTCGTCTGCATCAGTAGCAGTCACTGTAATAACCAGTGTATCTGGAGGAGAGTTTTCTGGAATACTTGCTTTATACACAGTCTGACTAAACACTGGCGCATTATCATTAGCGTCAAGAACAGTGACATGGATGACTACTGTGCCTGATCTCTGAGGAGAGCCGCCATCAAACGCAGTCAGCACAAGCGAGATCTCCTTATTATACTCTCTGTCTAACTCTTTGTCCAATACTAACTCGCCATATTTTCGACCGTCGCTTTTTGTCTTTATATCCAAAGCAAAGTGTTTGTTTTCCTGCAGGGTGTAACCCTGAACACTATTTTCACCAATGTCTCCGTCGTATGCTACATCTAATGGGAATCGTGCGCCCTTTACAGCTGATTCACGGATTTCAAATTTCAGCGTGTCCTCATTAAATTGTGGTGCGTTGTCGTTTATGTCTTGTACTCGGATAGTAAAGCGGTGCAGCTCTAAGGGGTTTTCCAGCATGAGCTCCTGTTTCAGAATACATGAAGTCTTCTTCGCACAAAGGCCCTCTCTGTCAATCCTCTCCTGAACAAGCAGCTCTCCCGTGTTGAGGTTCACACTGCAGTACTGGACGCCGTTGTCCTCGGAGTCCACGCCCTGCGCGCGGACAATCTGCCCAAATTTAATCCAGTGTCTTTAGCGATGTTTCCGATCACGGATCCACGTTTCATCTCCTCTGGAATGGAGTAACTCATGTCTCCGTTGGAGAAAGAAAATGCATAAAGCAACAGTAAACATTCCCAAAAGGCGCGTCTGCAGTCGAGCATTTTTTTACTAAAGTTTTTTAGCCAAATGCTGTAATACGTTGTCGAATAAATTTGCTTTAACAAAACGAAGCTTTAACCACACAATTTTCAGAACTATGACTTGGACTAGTTCAGAACAACTGACAAAGAAGGGAGGAGAATGAACGCGTTGGTCGTTCACTGGTGAATACTGACACCACGTGCGTGTTTAAGGGAACGACAACCGGGTTATGCATTTTTTAAATAACTTTTCGCTGGTATTTTTGGCTTATGAATAAACTTTTCTTTTAACCACTTATTTCCTAAATTTTTTTTTTGTTTCCATCGACCTATCTCTAATGAGTTAAAAAAAAAAAAAAAAAAGTTCTTATATGAACTATACAACGATTCTATACTGTACAAGATAAAAAAAAAATATATATTTAGAATGAAAACTTGCATTGTGGAAAAAAAATTATTTTTTAAAGAAACTGTTTAAAAGACACTTCCAAATAAAATGAAGCCAAAAACCCTGTCAGCATTATTCAGGACCTTGGACAGAGCAACAATGTAAACGTTTTGATAAGAAATTTTTCATACAGAATATTTAGATAAGACTATTTGTGTCCCCACAAAGTTGTGACACGAACCCACTTGGCTAATACTAATGATCCCACACCTATGCTATTGCTTACATTATTTTGTCTAATTGTACTGGATTTACACTGAATAACTCGATTGCAGGTGCAGTAGCTTAACCTTTTTTACAGGTTGCGGTTGTTTTTATTACACTATACTCTTCATTCATTTAATAAAAAAGTTAAGGCTAGTTTATGGGAGAGTTAACTAGCTGTTTTATGTACTAGTTAGTTCAATTAAATTTCAATTCAATTTATTTGTATAGCCAAAATCACAACAGCAGTTATCTCAGCGAACTTTACAAGATGTTAATTTAGCAAACAAAATTTGCCAGAAAATCAAACAATGAAACATTTGGTCAATACCAACAGAACATTGGAAAATATGAAACAATCATTATTAGGAAATGCAGGCAGATTGTTCAACAAAGTTGAGTTTTGTAAGCCTACAAGTCAAACTTGATGACTGTCTCATGTTACTCGCTTGCCCTTTTTATTTTTCAAGCTTTAGGATGAATAAATTTTACTTCACTTTACCAATCTTGTTCATTTGCAGGTCATTCTTTATTGTGCTAGGTCATTATAATAGCTATTGTGCTAAGATGATACATGATAACTTTGTATTTCGCTCAGATAAAATGCTGCTATTAAATGTAAATGATTAATGTTAACCCTGGATTTTGCAGAGTGAATAGTTTTACAGGTTGCAGTTCATGTCATGTTCACGTTAAAGGGGTCCTATTATGTAAAATCTATTATTCAAATATGTTGACCTTGTTATAATGCCTCTCTTGATCATTTGTTTACTCAAAATTACATTTGAATTTTTTCCCGCATGTTGGAGTAATCTTGTATTGTTCTTCAGTTGGAGCTCAAGTGCTCAGAAAATCCCTGTTTTGACCTACCACTTATCCCCTCCCACTTGTCTGTATTTACTTGTTATAATTCAATAGATTAATGCTCAAAAGAAGCATGTATGGTTCAAAACTGTTCCATAGTCATTTTCCAACAATAAATATTATTATTTAAAAGCCGTTGCTTCTTACAGTTAAATTTTAATAAGAAGAGGCGGGGCTTATCAGTTCTGCAGTTTTGAACAGGAAGTCACTGGAGCCTTTTCTATTTTCAAGCCGTTTTAGATCATTTTTGTGTTTTACAATGAACAAAAGGTGAATTACTAATCTGCATATGTGCTAGTTTCTTACTAAATAGTTGGAAAAAACACAATAGGACCCCTTTAACTAAAGCTAAAAGTACTTGTTTTGGTAGTTAGTATATTTTAGCCTTTTGTTTATCAACTAAAACTTGATGACTAACTTATTTTTTTCGACTCTTATCCTTCCACATTTTTTTTTTTCAAAATTAGCATGCTGCTAAGCGAGTCTCTTACTGTGTTGCGTATGCGTAATTGTCTAATTTTGTGTTGTCAAACCAAACAGTTTTTACAGGTGACTAAGAATGCAAGCCAGTGAAAAAGAATCAGAGTCTGTGTAATCTTTATGAAAACATAACTGCTCAAATATGGAAGAGACAATAGTCTAGTTTGTCATAGCATAGCAGCGTTTAATGTAAAATTATCTACAGATTACTTTAAATTTATGCTTACATAAAGAACCATTGCCATATTTTGCTAACGCTTTATTTTTTCATGTTTTAGGAATATGTCTAATCTGAAATGCATATCAAATTTCAATGTTACTGCCATTTTGATTTTGTACTGCTAAGTTTAAATCTGAAGAAGAATGAAATCTATGAAATTCAAAACAGTCTTTTTCTGAGACTTCAATCTTAAATATTCATATCTAAGATGGAAGAATTCCATCTTTGAATTGGTTTTACATTGTCTTTTTCTTTTTTTTTGTTTGTTTTAACTGTCTGTGTCTCTTTTCCCCTCTCTCTTTCTCCCTCTCCAGCTGCCCTTCAGATCTGCACATGAAAGCTGAGCAGATTTTATTCTCGAGTGTATCTTTGCTGACGACGTTGAAAGCAAAAGAAAAATGGACATCAAACAGACTTTGCATCTTACAGTGAGTATGTACAGTCAAGAAATCAGAGCAGTCCAGTTTCACAGCAGCTTAGTGATAAAACAGAGGAAATGGCACAAGCTTTAGACCGGCCATTCTACTGTGACGTCTGTGGAAAAGGTTTTAGTCAAAAGTCTGATCTTAGAGTCCAGGAAAATGCACACACAGTGGTATCAGACCTCATCAAAAAATCATTCACATGGAGCAGTAATCTTGAGTACATTAACACATTCAGTCTAGAGAGAAGCCTTACTCTTGTGTCAGCGTTCAGAGTAATTTAAACTCACAAGTGCAGACACACAGACATAAGTGAATTCACACAGGAGAAAAGTCCTATTGCTGTGACATGAGAAAACATCTTATCAGCCAGGGGAGGAGAAAGAAAATAACTTAAATTCACTGGTGAATACTAACACCACCAGTGACTTTGAGGCAACAGCAAGTGTGTTCTGTATATTCCAACACTTCACTATTATCTTCTCTGTGTAACAGTTAAACTACTCAAATCAATTCATGTGTTTATCATTTTTACGATGCATACACAATTTTGAATTCCAGTTCAACACAAACACTTTAGAATCTTGTAAATTACACCATAAGCATGGATGTATGTGACTTATAGTTACAATAACAAAGAAAAATGACAAACAGAACTCAAAATTAATGTATGCCAATGCATTAGCAGCAGATTTGTAATACTGTATCTGACAAGTCTTTAAACTCTACAGCAGAATCAAAGCAGGGTTAGCAGCTGAAGCGAAACAATGCAGACTCTATATTTTTCAGCACATGGGACAGACAAAAACAGATTTGGCAAAAAATGTGCTTAAATGCATTTCTTGAAACATCATTGAAACAATTTTCTGTGCCCTGACAACACCATGAGACAACCACAAATAATTCCACACATATACTCTGTCCTCCAAGTTATTCATCAGGTCTTTTTTTTTTTCTTAAACAGCCGGCAAGGCACGTCTCCATAACACCATGTGACCTGAGTAATCTGAGGAAGGATTCAGGAACCATCCGAAACATGTCAAGGTATGAAAACACACAAAACACAATGTAATGACTTAACTAATTTAATGTACTGTAGATATTCATCGCTGATATCTCACTGTGCCTTTTCATTGTATATTATTCTTTGTGCGCATTTTCGTGAGAAATTCTGATAAATATTTGCCATTACTTCTTACTGTAGGTATATTTTCTGTACTATGCCATTCTGTAATAGTGTGATCTTGTAGTTTTAATGTCTTCAAACTATCATACAACTTTATTAAGTGACAAATTAAAAAAAAAAAAGCACACACACACACAAGCCGCTACTTTTCTTTACCAATTCATAAACTAAAATAACCCCTCTTGACAGACTGTGTTTTTTTCTTTGTTTTTTTAACTGAACCAAATTTTCTGTTTTATTTCAATTTTTTTCATTCTGAGCACAAAGTTACCTGAAACTGTTCACAATACTAAATAAAGGCATGGCCAAATAAACACTGCTTAAATTGTGACGTTTATTTATTACATTGTTAATTTAATATTCATTGCACAATTTGCAATTTAAAAAAACTAAAGCTAACAACTAAATGTAAATAACCCTAGAAATAAAGATTTCAGTTAAATAATGTGCCTACCTCAGGAGAGTGATCACAGTCTCCAAAAACATTAGAAAAGTCAGTGGGGCTTTTCCTCAGTGTCTGATCTGCAGGCAGCGTGTTGTCATTGTAGGACGAGACAAACTTAAAGTCACTTGTCCTGGATCCAGTTGTCATGTATCCATCATAGTTGTAAGTGCTGCGTAAAGTTCCTGTGCCATCAACATCTGCATAATTAGGAGGCAGATAACCACTGGGGATTGCAACTGCTCCATCAAACAACAGTCTGGGCTTCCTCCTGCGACAGAACCTCACACCCAGGACAATAATAATGAAGGTGAGGAAAAATGTAGACACTGACACCAGTGCAATGATCAGATAGGACGTCAGCTTTGAGTCCCTCTCATCATAAGAAATGTCCTTGAGTTCAGGCAATTCAGCCAAGTTATCAGAGATGAGTAAAAACATGGAGCAGGTGGCAGAGAGAGGAGGCTGTCCGTTATCCTTCACTGCCACAATAAGGTTCTGTTTCATGCTGTCAGATTCAGAGATGTCCCGCTGGGTCCTGATCTCTCCACTGTGGAGACCGATAGTAAAAAGTCCAGCATCAGTGGATTTGACTATGTGATAGGACAGCCAGGCGTTCTGTCCAGAGTCTGCGTCCACTGCTATCACTTTGGACACCAGAGAGCCTGCATGTGCAGCTTTAGGGACCAATTCAGTCATGAAGGAGTTCCCCTCTGGGCTGGGGTACAGGATTTGAGGAGAGTTGTCATTCACATCAGATATAAACACATAAATTGTCACGTTGCTACTGAGAGGAGGAGACCCATTGTCTCTGGCCATCACATGGACTTTAAAACTCCTGAACTGTTCATAATCAAAAGCCCTCACAGCATGGATCAGCCCTGTGTCTCCATTAACAGATACATAGGAGGACACTGGGGCCCCATTCACCTCAGCAGGTAACAGAGAATAAACCACTGTCCCGTTTTGTCTCCAGTCTGGGTCTCGAGCAGCAACAGAACATAAAGTGGAGCCAGGCTTGTTGTTTTCAGTCACATGTGCGCTGTAGGACTGCTCCTCAAACACAGGAGGGTTGTCATTGATGTCAGCTACAGTTAAGTGAACAGTTTTAGAAGAGGACAGAGGTGGAGAGCCCTCGTCAGTGGCAGTGATTGTAATGTTGTAATCAGACACTAGCTCACGGTCCAACTGTTCTGTGCTCACTAGAGAATAATAGTTTTTAATGGAAGCTACTAACTTGAAAGGAACTCCAGTCTGAAGAGAGCAGCGGACCTGTCTGTTGTTCCCTGAGTCTCTGTCCTGGACATTAATGATGCCCACCTCTGTACCAGGAGGCACATTCTCAGGAATCTGATTGGTCAGTGATTGTAGATAAATAACTGGAGCATTATCGTTTACATCAGTGATGTCAATTAATATACTTGCATATGAGGCTAAACCTAAACCATCTTTCGCACTAATTTGCATTTCATATGATGACGTTTTTTCAAAATCAAGTTTGCCTGTTACTCTGACTTCTCCCGATTTGGAGTCAATAGAAAACACATCTTTGCTTGAAACATGGTCAAATTCATAAGTTATTTCACTATTTACTCCCTCGTCTGCATCAGTAGAAGTCACTGTAATAACCAGTGTATCTGGAGGAGAGTTTTCTGGAAGACTCGCTTTATACACAGTCTGACTAAACACTGGCGCATTATCATTAGCGTCAAGAACAGTGACATGGATGACTACTGTGCCTGATCTCTGAGGAGAGCCGCCATCAAACGCAATCAGCACAAGCGAGAGCTCGTTATTTACCTCTCTGTCTAACTCTTTGTCCAAAACTAACTCACAGTATTTTCGACCCCCGGAGTTTGTTTTGACATTTAATTTAAAATGGTCATTCTGCTGAAGGGTGTAGCCCTGGACCGTGTTTTCCCCTATGTCTTCATCGTGTGCTTCACCTACTGCAAATTTTGCACCTTTATCTGCGGATTCTCGAATTTCAAATTTAAGTGACTCCTCCTTAAACTTTGGCGCGTTGTCGTTTATGTCTTGTACTCGGATGGTAAGCGGTGCAGCTCTAAGGGGTTTTCCAGCACGAGCTCCTGTTTCAGAATACATGAAGTCTTCTTCGAACAAAGGCCCTCTCTGTCAATCCTCTCCTGAACAAGCAGCTCTCCCGTGTTGAGGTTCACACTGCAGTACTGGACGCCGTTGTCCTCCGAATTAATACGAGCTCTGCGTGAAGAAACGTGAATCCCGATGTCTTTAGCAATATTTCCAATCACAGATCCGCGTTTCATTTCCTCCGGAATAGAGTAACTCACGTCTGCGCAAACCAAAGGTAAAAGAGAAAAACAAGGCGAAGCACACGTTCCACATTTGCGTGACTTCTGTCATTATTTTCCCGAATATTTTTCCACAAAAAATAATCAATAATAATATTTTTCTTATTTCCGTATTAGGCTAGTCTGTAAAGCTGATCCAAACTAGAAACATTTCGACAGAGCGCACAATGCCGACTAAGAAGGGAGGAGAAATACGGCCCGTTCCCGTTTACTGGTGTATACTGACACCACCAGTCAGACCACAGCAACAACACGCCATGTATAAGTAAAAGAGGTCTATTTGCCATTAATATACTTTTTCATTGTGTTTTGATCCTTGTGGACGTTGGAATATTGCAATGTGTATCTTGTTACTGAATATGCATTTTCTATGCAGTATTTACACCAATAGTGATTATGGTGTTGCCTTCTCTCTTAGATTTCTACATGTCACGTAACAGGTTTTTAATTTATTTGAAACACCAGGCATATATGTTTAGATGTGACAGGAAGAAGTGCCCTCTCATGTGAACTAAACTCTAGTCTTGTTCTATCAGGGATTTTCTTTTGTTGTGTTTCAGTCAGGATAGAACATAGACCACAGGTTCTGGAAAATTCAGATATTAGGTTATTGTTAGATTTTCAGTACAACGTGAACTTGAGTTTTCATGACTGTCTTAAGCTCCAAAGTAAAAATCTTGCAATTATCATATTGTCAGTTGCCACCAGTGTCCGCATGAAATTCAGTCTGATTGCACTTCATCTCATCACGAAACATATTGAACCAACTGATCCACAAACTTTCTTCAGTTGTTTTTGTCAAAAAGGTATGAAATATTTCAAATCTGCTTCTTTAAATAAACAAAAACATCTATTTCTCTTTTCCAGAGAGATAATTCTAGTTAAGGAGTTTGTAGAGCACTTCTACTGATCTGGTTGAAATGAAAGAAAAAAGAAGAAGGTAATCACTGCAATAAATCAATGCAAAAAGATTCAATTCCAATAAAAATCCTATAAAAACTGTAACAAAACAGTAAGGGAAATTATTGATGTGAGAGAAAAATGTGATCAATAAATCTGACTAAGGTTAACAGTAATAATATAATAATAATAATAATGTTACTTTACTAAGTTAATCTTCTCAAATGCAAATAAGAAAACGTGGATTTGATGAACTTTATCAGCTACTTATTTTTGTATACATAGAACAATTTGTTTGCACAAAATGATGTTTGAAATATGGACTATTGTCTGAGTACACATTTTAAATCTATTCTTAAGATGTGGTGTTTATTTAGCAACAACCAATGGAGATGAAAAAATAATTTAACACATAAATAGTCTGAGATCTTCAGGACCATGGACAGAGTCAATGAGAATAACTCTGGCAAAACACTCACTGAAAGCTTGATTAAAAAAACACTTAAAACAGTAAAAAAGCATCAAAGATAGTTCACTGAATAATATTTTATTGAATCAAGACATTTCAACTTCAATTTAAAAGTTATTTTCAATCTATAGGACTTGATCTGGAAAAGTAGATTATTTACTGGTTAATTATGAAACCTTTTTCTATGACGAACCACTCCTGGCAATAAGGGATTATGTAATAAATTACAAATTTTTCATTTTAATTCATTTAAAATATTCTTTGATAAGGAACTAAACGCTGATCAAATAATTCCTTGAAAATCTGTATAAAACAAAAGACAGGAAAAAGCTTTTCATGGCATTAATGTGACAACAACCATATGTTGCATCTACTGGTAATTGAAAACATAAAATGACTTGTGATTGAGAATAGAAAGAATGTATGCAAACTGCTCTGGACTGTTTTTATATTCAACCTAAAAATCTGTATTGAACAAATGAAATGACTAAATAAAATGTACATTTTTTTAAAGGAAATTTGAATACCAGCCTGCCCTTTTTTAATAACATATACATAAGCATGTCTTCCAAGTTCCCAGACATGATTTTGCAAAGTGTCCCAATACACACAAATATGGAATATAAAGAAAGACCAAATACTTTTATCAACGTTTGGAAGAAAAGACATAAGTTAGGTGAGTCTAAATGGGCACCTGAATACAATCTTACTCCACAATATCAAACAATACTTTTCTCACACAGGAGCTACCTTAGTGTCCTGTGAATGAGACTCAAAGATCAAAGTTGCCAGGAACTCTCTGCTGACTTAACCCTGTGAACTCATCCTTACCATAGATAATAACAACGGGTACACTGTGTGAAGGAAGCAGATTAGGGTTCTGGGGGCTATCTCTTAGAGATAATCATAAGATAAGAACGACTTTTGAGGTTTAGGTCTGTTTTTATTATAGACCCGAAGTAATAAACTATGATTCGAATAAGATACTTTAATCAATTCTCAGTACTCGTGAGTTACAAATAAGACTTGGAGATGTTTGATGAAGTTCAAGGTAAGTTGTCAACTTGATATCTTAAATCACTATCCACGTGCATAAGAGCATGAAGAAATACTGCATTAGTCACTCTGGGGAAGGTTTATCAGAATGTTAAAAAGTTTTTGCACCTTGAAACAACATTGCTGTGTGCCTTACCACTTCAGGTAGAGTGATCCTACATCAGTTCTACTTCTGCCACAAATAGCAGGCATCTCTTAGTGATAAGGAAAGATGTCAAGATAGTTCGTGGCTGTTGCCATCTTTACTTAGCTTAAGATCTTGCAGCAAGACAGAGCGTGTTGTCTGGGCTAGGTGCAAGTACACATTGGGACTTACTTATATATGTAGAATTATTTTGTACGCTTGCGATCTAGATTGTTATGAGTATTTTATGTTGCGTATAGAGTTGTAAGTGTGTCATCTAGTAGAATATTTGGTATTCGACTTTGCTAAAGAAGTCTATTCTTTGACGCTAGTCGCACGTATATCGGAGAAGACTCAATGGGTCCTGTATTATTAAATTTTAGGGTGTTGGTAAATATTGGACAGTAAGTAATATAATGATACATTATCTGTTAGAGGCGATTGACGAGAACATAATGTAAATGCTTGTTTGTGTATAGCAACAAAACAATGTTTCTTGACTGGCATATCATACCATTTGCAAGCTGGAGTTAACACCTGAGGTTTCATACCTGGTGAGTTTACTTTAGCGCTCAAGAGTACAAACATCATATTTGTAAGGAACATTGTACATAAGGTGAGAGACACATATAAGTAGCCACTCCGACTACGATATATAGTTTGTACAACTGATAACTTCGAAGGTTAATCCGTTCAGGAGACTGTTTGTGACGGTCTCTCACATCACACTCACTTTATTCACTGGACAGTATAAAGTGACTTGATTCACCTGTAGTTTTCAGGGCCACAGACAGTATGTTCAATTCTAGAGTGGCGTTTTCCTGAGATTTAATTTCCAAGAAGTATGAGTATAAAACTGGAGGCAATGTGATGAAGCAGAGAGAGGTAGTGGACCGTGTATCCCGCTCTCTCCGCTTCTCTTAAATACTAACATAATGCCAATCACTATCAAACATTTTTATGCTTCACTCTACTTAGTTACAGGTTCTGGCTTGGAGATATACGCAGGGGATGGATAGATTGTGACAGTTCTTGTGTGTGTGTTCTCTCTGTGTATTCTCTGGAATTTATCTTCTGTCGCAATCTTTAGTTGCGAGGGACAATAAATAGAGTTTTCTTATCTGAGAAAACGTAAAAGAAAGTTCGTCGACATTCAGTGTGTAGGATTTGAACTATATTGAATTAAGGATGTACTATTGTTCCTGTGACCTGATATATAGTCAATATTTGGATCAAAGGAGCGGTTACACTGCTAACTAATGCATGTGGAGTCTGCAGCTCCCCTGAGTGTATTCCGTCAAAAAAGAATACGAGCTTTATTGGCCACAGAAGATGAGTATGAAAGAGCATGGATTGAGTAGATGCTACGCCATAATTAGGGAAGATCACAAAGTTACATTTCTGTAAGCTCATTCTGTGAGTATAGTCTCTTCTTGTGAGGCTAGTGGGCTCTGAATGGTTTTTTGGTATGAAGTGGTTTCTTTATAATGTCATAGATCGGAGTTCTAACTCAGACACGAATGGTGATCAGGTTTTAATTCTCCTCGCTCTAAAGGACATCGACATATTCTTCTATTTGTGCTCTACATTTATTGGGATTCCAGAATTTTGAAAGTCTGGTTTTGAGTCTTTAACTGCAAGAGATGCTGTATGGTATTTCAGCATTTTTCTGAGCATTTCGTGACATGTTCTAAGAGAAGTTTGACTTAATTAGAAAAATATTATTTTGGGGAGACGCAAATAAGTGGAGCTCATAGTAGTGTTCTCTGTGCTCTTATGTGTCTACAGGCTCGGCACTGGCTATATAAATTTGCACATCACATCGATCAATAAAGTACAAAAGACTCTTCAGAACTACTCCAAAGAGACACTGGGAATCAACATTATTTAAACATGTTGGTCCATACACTATTTCTCTATGACAGATTGTGAGTGTGAGAGGACTATCAACACACTGGCGTGTTAACAGGTGACACCATTAGTCTTGTAACAACTAGCCATCAGTTGTTAGAGACGTAAGTTATTAAACCATAGCAATCTTTGCCATTGTTCGTATTTGTACACCGTTTTTGTTGTATACTTCAAGAAGTACCGTTAACATGAACACTAAGGTGTTCTACGGGCAGGCAAACAGAAGATTGTTAGGAGTTAAGGTTTAACGGAAGCACGGCTTGCTTTGTGCCAGCTCATGTCAGTGGTTTACATCTTGTTGGGTGTACGTTCTGGTAGGATCTGTGAAATTGCATCAACTACAAACACAGGAGGTTGTCATTGATTCGTCGCTACAAGTTATAGTGTGGACGTTTTTAGAAGAGGGCAGCGGTGGAGAGCCCGCTCGTCTAGTGGACAGTTGAATTTGGTAATGGGCTTGTATCATCCGACCTAGCTTACGCGCTGCGACTAAAGAAACCTGATATTTCTTGTGCCTCTTACCGTTTAGAAGCTATATGTTTTTAATGGACTCACGGCTCTACGATGAATGAGGTTTGGAAGCCCATGCTGAGAGAGCATCGGACCTGTTCTGTTGTCTCGCCTGACGATCTCTGTTCTGCACACTTAAATGTGCGTACCGTCTGTACCAGGATGGCAGACATTCTCTGATGGGGTCAGAATCTCCATCTGTTTAAAGACTTAAAATATAACAGACATCACTAGCAGAGACGCGTTGGTGTGTCAAGTGTTATGTCTACAATATTCTATGAATAAGTTGCATAGTTCCGATCCAAGTCATCCTGAGCAGTGAATTTCATATGATGACTCTTTTTCATAATCTTTCATTTTGCACCCTTAGCATCACCAGTGGTGTTTAAAAGTAATATTTTGGTTTCATCTGAAGGTGGTCAAATTCATACGTGATTTCACTATTTATCCCTCGTCTGCATCAGTAGCAGTCACAGTAATAACCAGTGTAATCTGGAGGAGAGTTTCTGGAAGACTCGCTTTATACACAGTCTGACTAAACACTGGCGCATTATCATTAGCGTCAAGAACAGTGACATGGATGACTACTGTGCCTGATCTCTGAGGAGAGCCGCCATCAACGCAGTCAGCACAAGCGAGATCTCGTTATTATCCTCTCTGTCTAACTCTTTGTCCAATACTAACTCGCCATATTTTCGACCTTGCTCTTTGTTTTATATCCAAAGCAAAGTGTTTTTTTCTTGCAGGGTGAACCCTGAACACCATTTCACCGATGTCTCCGTCGTATGCCACATCTAATGGAATCTTGCGCCCTTATCAGCTGATTCACTGATTTCATATCTCAACGTTTCCTTTATAAATTGTGGTGCGTTGTCGTTTATGTCTTGTACTCGGATAGTAAAGCGATGCAGCTCTAAGGGGTTTTCCAGCACGAGCTCCTGTTTCAGAATACATGAAGTCTTCTTCGCACAAAGGCCTCTCTGTCAATCCTCTCCTGAACAAGCAGCTCTCCCGTGTTGAGGTTCACACTGCAGTACTGGACGCCGTTGTCCTCGGAGTCCACGCGGGCCCTGCGCGCGGATAATCTGCCCAAATTTAGTCCAGTGTCCTTAGCGATGTTTCCGATCACGATCCATGTTTCATTTCCTCCGCAATAGAGTAACTCACGTCTCCGTTGGAAAAAGAAATTGCATAAAGCAACAGTAAACATTCCCAAAAGGCGCGTCTGCAGTTGTTCATTTTTTCCCTCAGAGGTTTTAGCCAAATGCTCTGATACTTTGTAGGATAGATATTCTTCAACAAAACGAAGCTTAATTACAATTTCCAAAACTGTGACTTAGAGTAGTTCAGAACAACTGACAAAGAAGGGAGGAGAATGAACGCGCTGTGTCGTTCACTGGTGAATACTGACACCACGTGCGTGTTTGAGGAAACGGCAACTGTGCTAGGCATTTATATTCTAACTTTTGCTGGTATTTTTGGCTTATTATTAAACTTACATCTTCATTTAACCATTTATTTTTTACATTTATTTTTTATTTTGTATTCGTCTATCTATTGAGTTTAGAAAACGGTTCATACTATATGAACTACATCGATTCTATACTATACCAAGCAATTCCAAATAAACAAGTAACACACGTTTCTTTCTTCTTTCTCTCTTTTTTTTTTTTTTTTTTTTTTTTTTTTTTTAAGAAACTGTTTCAAAGCCACACCTAAATTAAGTGAAACCAAAAACCCTGTCAACACCTTTTAGGACTTGGACAGACCCACAATGTAAATGTTTTGATAAAAAATCTTTTATACATATTATTTAGATAACTACATTTGTGCTCCCACACTGTAACAAATTGCTTTAGTGTCCACAGTAAAATTTTATAATAGCATCTTGTTTTGCAAATGAGAAAAAAAAGTAATTACAGTTAGATAACACTGTTTTCTCCACAACATATAGTAACTTTACAGTAAGCCTTTTCAAATGTTTTGCACATGACACCGGACAGTTAGCACAGACACAGAGGAGCCTGAAGCTGTAAAGTCAATCATTTTTCAACTTTTCAGCATACTTTTTGTGTTTATAATAAAGATTGTCGGGGGTTTATGTTTTGTGCACTTAAATATGCATTTTCTGCTGAAGCACAGGCTAAGCAACCGTGCTGTTTTCTGTGTCACTGGCTGCAGTTGTGTTGGTTTCTTCAGCACTGATCCAAGCATGTATCAATGACCACAAACTGCACACACGCAGCTCTTCTGTTGGCAGCTGGTTACACAGCACTGCTGTTTCAGCAAAACTCTTGTACAGGGCTGTTCAACCTCTTTATTTTCTTGAGGGCCATTTTTTTCTGAAAGTAGTGACCTCTCGGCCAAAATTAAGCAACATGCCACCATTGTAGGGCAGCAACAATTAATCGAATAATTGTCAACTAAGACAATATTGCAATTGTTTCTGTAATCAATACCAGACTATTTGCATTAATATATATTTAATGTTGACCAGGCTGAACATAGCACTCACATCTTTTATTAAACTATTGTTTTTCTTGTTCTTATTCGGTTTAAATCTGACTATGATTGTAATTTTATGCAAGTGGCCCATGCTAAAATGCTTCTGTATTGTTAGTTGTTGGTCTAAGACACTGAGTGGATTCTGGTCCTGAAAAAAAGAACATTTGTCTGGAAATTGTCTGTAAAGTTATGGACTTTCCAAACATCAGTACCTGAGCTGACTGCTACCTTCACTGAGTTAAACAATACTGTTCAATGAAAATAAAAGTAAGCATGTCAATTCATATAAAGATGGATGTTAAAGTTTCAGCAAATAACTCTGACTGTGTATTATTTAGGAGTTGGTTTAGTTACAGCCTTAATGAAGCAGCTGGATACAGAGACATTAGAGATAAAATTTATTTAATGTACATATTTAACATGTCAACTTCTAACTATAAAAATAGCATGGAGTATTGATCTAGTTTTGTCATATCACTTCTGAATGTCATTCTTTGCCTATTAAAAGCTGTCACTGCAGTCCAACCTACCAGAATATTGGGAAAGGGTTAGTCCAGGACACCTTCTTCACTGATGGATTTGTTAAAGGTAAGCATGTGTTTAACAGCATGATCAATGTAAACTCTCAGTCACACAGGTATTCCACTATTACTCTTTGTGTTTACTAGTTTAATAAATGCATAGTTTTTTATGATTGCAAATGTCTTGTTCTTGTTTAAGGTTAAGGTACACTTTATTGTCCCCGTAGAGAAATTTGTCCTCTGCATTAGACCCATCCTTCAATGCCTCTGGGCATCTCCTCAGGAGCAGTGATCGCCGCAGTGCAGCGCTCGGGGACCCATCTCCAGATGTTATTGCTAGGCTTGGTCAGGACTACCATAGCGGGAGGATATTACCCTAACATGCATGTTATTGATTGGTGGGGGAAACCGGAGTGCCCGGAGGAAACCCACCCAGACACAGGGAGAAACATGCAAACTCCACACAGAAAGCCCGGGCCCATGCGGGAATCGAACCTGCGACCTTCTTGCTATGAGGCGAGAGCGCTATCCGCTCTGCCACCGTGCCGTTTAGGAGATGTCCTCTGTCCTGTGCATTAGGAGAGAGTAAAGTCACAGTGATTCCACCACTGTGAACATGGAGCTGAACTGAACACAGAACTGCTTCCACTGCACTTCAGACTTAGTTGCAGGAATCTTTTTGAGTTTAATGAACTGAACTGGTGAGAGCCAGTTACTCCTCCTTTGAATCCCCTCTGTGTTTCTGCAGATCTTGTTGAACTCATCAGCTCTGGGCTACACGTGTTTGAAAAACCTTCTCACAAACAACTTTAAGAGTCTTCACATTGCTTCTTCTTAAGTTGGACTGTTCTATTCTGTGGACTTTTTACCTCACTCATGTGCAACTGTGAGTCAGTTCTATGCTATTTAAAGTACAGTATGTTCCTGTGCATTTAGGTTAACTTTAATAAATGTTTTTTTTTAATTATTATTCCTGTGTCTGTCTATTCTTAGTACAATATGTGTAGTAACCGTAGTTCTAAATTACAATAGGTTCTTGTCAACTTTTTGCCATTTAATTACTGTAAACATAATATACAAAGTATTGCTGTAATCTGCAGAACACCTATTTACTGTAAGCTTAAAACCAGTGAATAACTGTAAAAAATAATCCAACAATAACTGTAAAGTGTATTTAGCTATCATCTGTAAATCTCTTTTACAGCAATTAGAGGAACTTTTACAACTAGCAAATGACAACTTTATCATGTTACTTATTGTAAAATCTACAGGAAATTTGTTACACTTGGCTAATACTAATGATCCCACACTAATGCTATTGCTAACATTAGTTTGTCTAAAGTACTGGATTTACACTGAATAACTCCTAATGATTGTGGGTGCAGTAGCTTAACCTTTTTTACAGGTGCAGTTGTTTTTAAAACACTATACACTTCATTCACTTAAGAAAACAGTTAAGGTTTAAGGGAGTGCTAGCTAGCTGTTCTATGTACTAGGTAGTTAAGTTATGAAAGCCTACAAGCCAAACTTGGATGACTGTCTCATGTTACTCACTTACCCTTTTTATTTTTCAAGCTTTATAATTGACAAATTTGATTTCACTTTTCTTATCTAGTTAATTTGCAGGTCATTCTTCAATGTGCTAAGTCATTATTATAGCTCAGTGTGATAAGCTGATCTATGCTAACCTTTTATTGCTAAGATAAACTGCTATTGTTAAATGTAAGGCAGTGCCTATAGAACTGTCCGACAGCTCTCAAATCTTTTAGCTATTTTACCGTCCTCGCTGATGGCAATGGTAATGGTAAGAAATGTACAAAAATGAACGCTTCCGAACAGTACCAGTGGCCTGGTTGAACAGAAGTGAGATTGTTGCCATGGTATTGAGTTTATTACGGTGCTAAACGGGTCTAAATTGTTATATTTTACTTTTACCTAAACCTTTACCTAAACCTTTTTCCTAACCGTACCCATTATCCTAAACTTTTTTAGAAACTTAGGTCCGTCCTTCTGGACTCTACTATCTAGTATTACATTTTTACAGATCCAATCCATTCTTTTCATAAACATTTCTTGCATGATTTCAACACACCATCAACTGACCTAAAAGATCTTTTAAAATTTAAACTAAGCTGCCTCCTCCTAATGTTGCCCTTTTGACTTAACCGTTAAGCTGCTATAGTTAAGGTAAGGTACACTTTATTGTCCCCGTAGGGAAATTTGTCCTCTGCATTTAACCCATCCTTCAATGCCTCTGGGGCATCTCCTCAGGATCAGTGATCGCCACAGTGCAGCGCTCGGGACCCATCTTGTTGCTAGGCTTGGTCAGGACTACCGTAGCTGGAGGATATTACCCTAACGTGCATGCTATTGGTTGGTGGGAATCGAACCTGCGACCTTCTTGCTGTGAGGCAAGAGCGCTAACCGCTCAGCCACCGTGCCGCCCAACGTGTTCTTAATCTTTGGCAAAATAGCTAACAGCAAAAAATTGTATTTAGGTTGTAATTTTAACTACACTAGTCAAGCATCCATTATTTTAGTTTCATACTGGATAATATAGGTCCACTTATCATTTGTAATGTAAATCTACTGTCTAACAACACTTGACAGCAGAATAGCATTGAGAGTTCAGAACCGTTGGACAGCAGCATAGACATTTTAAATATAATTATCTAATGTTACCCTGGAGTTGCAAGTAACTAGTTTAATTAAATTTGCAGGTTGCAGTTCATGTCATGTTGACTTGAACAGTTAACTAAGGCTAAATGTACTTCATGCTTATATTTTAGCCTTTTGGTTTCTCAATAAAATTTGATGACAAACTTATTCTCTAAGTCTTCCACAATTTATTTGCTAAGTTAGCATGCTGCCAAGCAAATCTCTTATTGTGTTCGATAATTGTTTAACTTTTGTATTGTCTAACCTAACATTTTTTATAGGTGACTAAGAGAGTGCAAGCCATTGAAAAAGAACGAGTCTTTATAAACTCAATGAAAACAAAACTGCTGAAATATGGAAGAGACAATAGTTTAGATTGTTACACACAGCAGTGTATAACACTGTGTGTATAAGTGTGTGTGTATAAGGCTATATAAAAAGCCTTATACACACATTGCTCCAAATGTATGCTTACAAAAAGAAGACAAAAAATTTCAAGAAAAAATTACAGACACTAAAACAAAATTGCCATATGTAACTAACACTTTATTTTTTTCAGGTTTTAGGAATATGTCTAACCTAGAATAAATATCAAATATATTGCTGCCATTTTGATTTTGTACTGCTACGTTTAATTCTGAAGAAATTGAAGTCTAGTCAAACAGACTTTGCATTTACAGTGAGTAAGTACAGTCCCAGTCATGAAATCAGCAGCACAGTTTGACAGCAGCTTAGTGGTAAAACATGAAATGGCACAGGCTTTAAAGCAGCCACACTGCTGTGACGTCTGTGGAAAATGTTTTAGTCAAAAGTCTGATCTTAGAGTCCAAGAACAGAGTAATTTAAACTCACAAGTGCAGACACACAGAAAAAAATCTTACTTTTGTTATGATTGAAATCATTCTTTTACACAGTTAGTTTTATAATTTACACAGAGAAAAATCCTATTGCTGTGACGTGTAAGAAAACATCAGTCAGGAGAGGAGAATGATTGTGACTTCTCTTCACTGGTGAATACTGACACCACCTGTGTCTTTGAGGCAACAGCAAGTGTGCTCTGTATAATCCAACATTTCACTATTATCTTCTCTGTGTAACAGTTAAACTACTCAAATCAATTCATGTGTTTATTATTTTTATAATGCATACACAATTTTGGATTCCAGTTCAACACAGACACTTTAGAATCTTGTAAATTGCACCATACATATACATGTATGTGATTTATAGTTACAGTAACAAAGAAAAATGACAAAAAAAGAACCCAAAATAAATATATGCCAATGTACCAGCAGCAGATTTGTAATATCTGACAAGTCTTTATACACTACAGCAGAATCAAATAAAAAGCAGATGAAGCGAAACAACACACTCTGTTATCTACTCTTTCCAGCACATGGGACAGACACAGAAAAGGATTTGTCTGATGTATTTAGCAATTTCATTGAATCAATTATTTGTGTTCAAAGAACACATTGAGACATCCAGAAATAAACCAACACATGTACTCTGTCTTCCACATTAATCATCAAATCTTTTCTTTCTCTTTAACAGTCAGCAAGACACATCACCTAACACCATGTGACCCGAGGAATCTGAGGAAGGATGCAGCAACCATCCGAAACATGTCAAGGTATGAAAACACACCATAAAAACAATCTGATGACCTAACTTAACTTATCTATTCACTATTCACTATATCTTGTTGTGACTTTTCATTGTGTTTTAATCTTTGTGAACATTTTCGTAAGAAAATATGAAACACATCTTGCAATTACTTTTACTGTAGGTATATTTTCTATACTATGTTGCGTAGCATTAGTGTGATCTTGTAGTTTTAATGTCTTCAAACTATCATAACTTTATCAAGTGACATGTTTTCAAACTTAAAAAAAGGCCATTCCTTTAGCAATTCATGAACTAAAAAAGCCTCACCTGTTATATTGTTTAATTTCACTGAACCAAAGATTCTGTTTTGTTTTTTCACTCTGAGTACAAAGTTACATGAAGCCATTAACAATACATAAGTTCTAACTAATTACTAACTTCTGACTGGCCTGGTCAAATTAACACTGCATAACATAACAACTTTATTCCCTAAAAATACTGGTATTAAAAATAAATGCAAAAACTAAAGTATATAAAATATTAAAAATGTAAATAAAAAACACATTTAAAACAGAACTCTGGAAATAAAGATTTCAGATAAATATTGTGCCTACCTCCGGAGAGTGATCACAGTCTCCAAAAACATCAGAAAAGTCAGTGGGGCTTTTCCTCAGTGTCTGATCTGCAGGCAGCGTGTTGTCATTGTAGGACGAGACAAACTTAAAGTCACTTGTCCTGGATCCAGTTGTCATGTATCCATCATAGTTGTAAGTGCTGCGTAAAGTTCCTGTGCCGTCACATCTGCATAATTAGGAGGCAGATAACCACTGGGGATTGCAACTGCTCCATCAAACAACAATCTGGGCTTCCTCCTGCGACAGAACCTCACACCCAGGACAATAATAATGAAGGTGAGGAAAAATGTAGACACTGACACCAGTGCAATGATCAGATAGGACGTCAGCTTTGAGTCCCTCTCATCATAAGAAATGTCCTTAAGTTCAGGCACTTCAGCCAAGTTATCAGAGATGAGTAAAAACATGGAGCAGGTGGCAGAGAGAGGAGGCTGTCCGTTATCCTTCACTGCACAATAAGGTTCTGTTTCATGCTGTCAGATTCAGAGATGTCCCGCTGGGTCTTGATCTCTCCACTGTGGGGACCAATAGTAAAAAGTCCAGCATCAGTGGATTTGACTATGTGATAGGACAGCCAGGCGTTCTGTCCAGAGTCTGCATCCACTGCTATCACTTTGGACACCAGAGAACCTGCATGTGCAGCTTTAGGGATCAGTTCAGTCATGAAGGAGTTCCCCTCTGGGCTGGGGTACAGGATTTGAGGAGAGTTGTCATTCACATCAGATATAAACACATTGACAGTCACGTTGCTGCTGAGAGGAGGAGACCCATTGTCTCTGGCCATCACATGGACTTTAAAACTCCTGAACTGTTCATAATCAAAAGCCCTCACAGCATGGATCAGCCCTGTGTCTCCATTAACAGATACATAGGAGGACACTGGGGCCCCATTCACCTCAGCAGGTAACAGAGAATAAACCACTGTCCCGTTTTGTCTCCAGTCTGGGTCTCGAGCAGCAACAGAACATAAAGTGGAGCCAGGCTTGTTGTTTTCAGTCACATGTGCACTGTAGGTCTGCTCCTCAAACACAGGAGGGTTGTCATTGATGTCAGCTACAGTTAAGTGGACAGTTTTAGAAGAGGACAGAGGTGGAGAGCCCTCGTCAATGGCAGTGATTGTAATGTTGTAATCAGACACTAGCTCACGATCCAGCTGTTCTGTGCTCACTAGAGAATATAGTTTTTAATGGAAGCTACTAACTTGAAAGGAACTCCAGTCTGAAGAGAGCAGCGGACCTGTCTGTTGTTCCCTGAGTCTCTGTCCTGAACATTAATGATGCCCACCTCTGTACCAGGAGGCACATTCTCAGGAATCTGATCAATGAGTGACTTAGAAATAAAACAGGAGCATTGTCATTTTTGTCCACAATTTCTATGAATAAAGTTGCATCGGTTCCAAGTCCAAGTCCATCTTTAGCAGTAATTTGAATTTCATATGAGGACTCTTTTTCATAATCTATAGGTTTTGCAACTCTGACTTCACCATTGGAGGGATTTATAGTAAATTTTTTATTTTCATCTGAAGGGTGGTCAAACCCGTATGTTATTTCACCATTTATTCCCTCGTCTGCATCAGTAGCGGTCACTGTAATAACCAGTGTATCTAGAGGAGAGTTTTCTGGAAGACTCGCTTTATACACAGTCTGACTAAACACTGGCGCATTATCATTAGCGTCCAGAACAGTGACATGGATGACTACTGTGCCTGATCTCTGAGGAGAGCCGCCATCAAACGCAGTCAGCACAAGCGAGAGCTCGTTATTATCTTCTCTGTCTAACTCTTTGTCCAAAACTAACTCGCCATATTTTCGACCGTTGCTTTTGTTTTTATATCTAAAGAAAAGTGTTTGTTTTCCTGCAGTGTGTAACCCTGAACACTATTTCACCTATGTCTCCGTCGTATGCTACATCCAATGAGAATCGTGCGCCCTTTACAGCTAATTCGCTGATTTCAAATTTCAGCGTGTCCTCATTAAACTGTGGTGCGTTGTCGTTTATGTCTTGTACTCGGATGGTAAAGCGGTGCAGCTCTAAGGGTTTTCCAGCACGAGCTCCTGTTTCAGAATACATGAAGTCTTCTTCGCACAAAGGCCCTCTCTGTCAATCCTCTCCTGAACAAGCAGCTCTCCCGTGTTGAGGTTCACACTGCAGTACTGGACGCCGTTGTCCTCGAAGTCCACGCGGGCCCTGCGCGCGGACAATCTGCCCAAATTTAGTCCGATGTCCTTAGCGATGTTTCCGATCACGGATCCACGTTTCATCTCTTCCGTAATGGAGTAACTCATGTCTCCGTTGGAAAAAGAAAAGCCATAAAGCAACAGTAAACATTCCCAAAAGGCGCGTCTGCAGTTGTTCATTTTTTTCCGTCAGAACTTTTACCCAAATGCTCCGATACTTTGTAGGATAGATATTTTTCAACAAAAGAAGCTTAACCACAATGTCCAGAACTGTGACTTAGACTAGTTCAGAACAACTGACAAAGAAGGGAGGAGAATGAACGCGCCGTGTCGTTCACTGGTGAATACTGACACCACGTGAGTGTTTGGGGAAACGGCAATGTGATCTGTGTGATGCTTTTTCTAATGAAACGTTTACCTTTTCCCAAAATATTTCCTAATTTAATTTTCTTAATACTACACCTGAATTTCACTGCTTGTCGTTCAGTCAACCAGTCAAGAATCTTTTTTTTTACTATAATAATACATTTTTGTTTGGCATTTTGAGCCACTGACGTCACAATTAAATATTCACACTTCCTATAGGCTTCTAATACATTTAATTCATGTGAAATAAATGAGTAGCAAAACGTTAATAGGCCTTTATATTGAGAAAGTAAATAAATAAATGCCCTTTGCCAATTTTAAATAGCTATTAATAGTTTTGATTTTTGTAATTAAGCTCAAATATCTAACATTTAATTAAATAAATTAAATATATAAAACATCCTGCATAGTTAAATTAGTGAATATTGTGCATTTGAAAGTTTTATAGCAGACACAAGTTTAAAATAGATTAAGACAAAAAACCTGAAATTTGCCTCTCTTTTTAGCACCATGGACAGAGTCAAAATGTTACCGATTTGATACGAAATTACTTACAGAAAAAAAAACAACATTCATACATGTAGATTTATCGTCACTAAGTAGTTAAAGAAGTAAGGAGTTAATAATAGTCTATTCCCAATACTCTTTTCTCATATCTGTGCAATGTGTTTTTTTGTGAGACTCTGAGCAATAAAAATAAATGCCCAAATGAATGTGCAATCTGACTCTGTACATGTTAACATTTTGAAACAAATAATTTACAGTCATGACGTGTTAAAGAAAGGAAAATTAAACTAAAAGAACAATGTCAAGATAATTTTCCAGGCTTGAAAACAAAGACCAAATTGTGTGAAAACAAAGAGCAAATTTTGTGCATTTGGGAATTTAAAGTTTTTTAAAAAATTTTTATCAAGGCTAGGAGATTAAATAAAACAGAGTAATTAACAGGAACATGTAATGTGACAGAAATGAAATGTAATCACTAAAAACAGTTGAGCTGCCTCCGGGTTTAGTTTTGTCAAGAAAACACACTCTGCCTAGTGGTGAAAAACAACTTCTCTAGACATACACTGATTTTCCATTGTCAAGTTATGAACATCACAAGTCTGGTACATTGCACTATTTACTTGGCAAAGATTCCTAATCTGAAACAAAATATTCTGAAGCTCTATTTTAACCACACTTTCTGAGTTTCCTAAATTCTGTCTTACTATAAGGAAAACTGTTGTTTTTTTCTCTGAGTATTAATGCACTGCACATAAAGCACAGTGATGTTAGGCTATTTAAATATGCTGATAATATGGCTATAGTTGGTCTTTTGACAAGAATGTCAACAGTAGCGATGCGTCTCAGGTAGATCTGGGCGATACTGACAAAAATTAATATCTCAATTATTATTATTATTTATTTTTTACATATTTGATAATGATATTTTGACGATGTTCTGTCAGTCCAATAAACACGTGTTAAACCGGTCCTCAAATGTATTACTATATTGGAAAAACAAAACTATAAAAATGCCAATCACTTTAAAATGTATTAAATGACAGCGTTTATTATAATTTGAGCATGTTTGACTTTCTGACTTCTTCACAATGTCTGGTTAGTTTGTATTTTTCTTATTTTATGTAAAACAAAACATTTTTTGCTTGTTCCATTTACAATCTCAATTCAAACCAATTAAAATTTGCTCAAATCAAGTAAAATACTTATCCCAGGCAAATATTCACTTGTTATCTAATTTAAGATTTTTACCAGTGTGTTTCAATATCAGACAAATATTTGTCAAATTATAAAAGTGCTGCAGTCTCCCATTATACCCTATTTTTCCTGTTTTGTGAATCGTTTTGAAATACTTAATGTACAAATTATGTTATAAACTGACCTGGTCTCTTAGAAAATATACAGCATCACTTATTACATTTTATTGTATATGAACTCTTTTGTAGGATGTTATTACTACATGATATACTCGATATTCAATTTTTGCATATCTTAGATGCAACATTCCCAATATTATCCAGAATTCGATATTGCCCAGCTCTATTCTCAGGTGAAAATGGAGCAGTTTTGCAAACAGCATTCTTAACTATGACCAGACCAAAAATTCAACTTAAATAATTCTAGCTCTGTTCAGTCCCTTTCTATCACTGATCAGGTCATTGAGAGTGTTAGCAGCCTTAAGTATTTGGAAACATTGGTAACCAGCTAAAGTTCACAGAATGCAGATGAACTCTATAAGAATTAAAACCAAAGACTTTACATAATCAGGAAACTCGGAACTCACAAATCCTAGAAAGAGTCAGCCTCATTCAAAGTGTTCTCATTTTTAACATTTCTGTTTGGTTTGCCTTCCTGACTGTGGCAAGAAAAAAGAAGAAACTAAACAGAACAGCAAAGAACACAAAAAAGATAATTGATGAAAACCATGAAAAAAGGGAGCTTCTTTACAAATTATAGCTTTCAAGTTGGCCATGTCTATCAGCAGAGACACCAAGCATCCTTAATTCGAGTTCAAAGTAATGCCAACAAAAAGGTTCATTTGGGTAAGATACTGCCAGTTTGTTAAATAGGCACTGTAGAAATTCTATTACAGTATATAGTATATGCTTTCTTTTGAAATGTAGCAGATTTTTAAAGCTTGATGAATTGTCTGATGAACTGTCCAGTTGTTTTAATTGTGATGGAGATCCCAAGACAAATTTCTTCTGTAGTGGACATTAAAGTTAAGTCGAGTTAAGGAAAGAAACTACAAAGACAAGTGAGTGGTAAAGAAAAAAATAGAAGCACAAATTAGTATATGTGAACTTTACAAATAAGGAAAAACACTGTTGGTAACAATTATTTCAGATAAACAGTGGCCTACCTCAGGAGAGTGATCACAGTCTCCAAAAACGTCAGAAAAGTCAGTGGGGCTTTTCCTCAGTGTCTGATCTGCAGGCAGCGTGTTGTCATTGTAGGACGAGACAAACTTAAAGTCACTTGTCCTGGATCCAGTTGTCATGTATCCATCATAGTTGTAAGTGCTGCGTAAAGTTCCTGTGCCGTCGACATCTGCATAATTAGGAGGCAGATAACCACTGGGGATTGCAACTGCTCCATCAAACAACAGTCTGGGCTTCCTCCTGCGACAGAACCTCACACCCAGGACAATAATAATGAAGGTGAGGAAAAATGTAGACACTGACACCAGTGCAATGATCAGATAGGACGTCAGCTTTGAGTCCCTCTCATCATAAGAAATGTCCTTGAGTTCAGGCACTTCAGCCAAGTTATCAGAGATGAGTAAAAACATGGAGCACGTGGCAGAGAGAGGAGGCTGTCCGTTATCCTTCACTGCCACAATAAGGTTCTGTTTCATGCTGTCAGATTCAGAGATGTCCCGCTGGGTCTTTATCTCTCCACTGTGGAGACCGATAGTAAAAAGTCCAGCATCAGTGGATTTGACTATGTGATAGGACAGCCAGGCGTTCTGTCCAGAGTCTGCGTCCACTGCTATCACTTTGGACACCAGAGAGCCTGCATGTGCAGCTTTTGGAACCAGTTCAGTCATGAAGGAGTTCCCCTCGGGGCTGGGGTACAGGATTTGAGGAGAGTTGTCATTCACATCAGATATAAACACATTGACTGTCACGTTGCTGCTGAGAGGAGGAGACCCATTGTCTCTGGCCATCACATGGACTTTAAAACTCCTAAACTGTTCATAATCAAAAGCCCTCACAGCATGGATCAGCCCTGTGTCTCCATTAACAGATACATAGGAGGACACTGGGGCCCCATTCACCTCAGCAGGTAACAGAGAATAAACCACTGTCCCGTTTTGTCTCCAGTCTGGGTCTCGAGCAGCAACAGAACATAAAGTGGAGCCAGGCTTGTTGTTTTCAGTCACATGTGCGCTGTAGGACTGCTCCTCAAACACAGGAGGGTTGTCATTGATGTCAGCTACAGTTAAGTGGACAGTTTTAGAAGAGGACAGAGGTGGAGAGCCCTCATCAGTGGCAGTGATTGTAATGTTGTAATCAGACACTAGCTCACGGTCCAGCTGTTCTGTGCTCACTAGAGAATAATAGTTTTTAATGGAAGCTACTAACTTGAAAGGAACTCCAGTCTGAAGAGAGCAGCGGACCTGTCTGTTGTTCCCTGAGTCTCTGTCCTGAACATTAATGATGCCCACCTGTGTACCAGGAGGAACATTCTCAGGAATCTGATTGGTCACTGATTTTAGGTCAATTACAGGAGCATTATCATTAACATCTGTAATATCAATAATTAAAGTTGCATATGAGACCAGCCCTAATCCGTCTTTGGCACTGATTTGAAGTTCATACGATTTCATTCTTTCATAGTCAATTTTGTTTTTTACTACAACTTGTCCACTTTTACTGTCAATAAAAAAAACATTACTGTTGTCGTCATCAGTAACATGATCGAATTGATAAGTTATTTCACTGTTCAAACCTTCGTCCGCATCAGTAGCAGTCACTGTAATAACCAGTGTATCTGGAGGAGAGTTTTCTGGAAGACTCGCTTCATACACAGTCTGACTAAACACTGGCGCATTATCATTAGCGTCAAGAACAGTGACATGGATGACTACTGTGCCTGATCTCTGAGGAGAGCCGCCATCAAACGCAGTCAGCACAAGCGAGAGCTCGTTATTATCCTCTCTGTCTAACTCTTTATCCAAAATCAACTCACAATGCTTTCGTCCTGCAGAAATTGGTTTATATTAAGCTTGAAATTGTCATTTTTCTGAAGGGCGTAGCTCTGTACAGCATTTTCTTCAATGTCTCCGTCGTGTGCTTCACCTACGACAAACTTAGCGCCCTTAACAGCAGATTCACTGATTTCAATTCTAAGTGGATCGTCAACAAACTGTGGTGCGTTGTCGTTTATGTCTTGTATTCGGATAGTAAAGCGATGCAGCTCTAAGGGGTTTTCCAACACGAGCTCCTGTTTCAGAATACATGAAGTCTTCTTCGCACAAAGGCCCTCTCTGTCAATCCTCTCCTGAACAAGCAGCTCTCCCGTGTTGAGGTTCACACTGCAGTACTGGACGCCGTTGTCCTCGGAGTCCACGCGGGCCCTGCGTGCGGACAGTCTGCCCAGATCAAGTCCGATGTCCTTAGCAATATTTCCGATCACGGATCCACGTTTCATTTCCTCTGGAATAGAGTAACTCACGTCTCCATTGGATAATTTAAATGCATAAAGCAAAAGTAAAATTCCCCAAAAGTCGCGTATGCAGTCGTGCATATTTCCCTCAGATGTTTTAGCCAAATGCTTTAATACCTAGTGTGATAGATTTTCTTCCAAACGAAGCTTTACCACAATTTCCAAAACTGTGGCTTGGACGAGTTCAGAACAACTGACAAAGAAGGGAGGAGAATGAACACGTTGTGTCGTTCACTGGTGAATACTGACACCACGTGCGTGTTTGAAGAAACGGTAACTGTGTTGTAAATCAGTATTCTATTTAATGTATGCATTTTTTGACTCCTAAGAAAAAGGTCCATACATTAAATATACAAAGATCTAATATTGTTGCTAAACAAAAAAAAAAAATAACATCCGAGCAACTCTAAATAAAGAAAATATGCATTGCGTATAGTCTGAATATTCCTCACAAAAAACAGTTTACTTTCTTCTTTTTTTCCTTCTTTTTTTTTAAAGCTTGTGTTTAAAACAGACACCTAAATCAAGGACAAAAAAGTAAAACCCTGTCAACAACCTTCAGGACCTTGGACAGAGAAACAACCTAAACGTTTTGATAAGAAATCTTTTATACAGATTTAGATAACAATATTTGTATTCCCACCACATTTGAAGCGAACCAACATTAATTCTGAATTGTCACTATATTTATTTATTTGATAATTAATTAATGATTGATGATTGATTGATTGATGATTGATTGATTGATTGATTTTAAACAAAGATAAAAAGCTAGTCCAAATGGCATGGCTCTACCTCTCAATTTGATTCTCCATTCACAGAGAAATATCTCACTATTGTTAATGGATCCAAAATCTATGTAAGTTTATTTAGCTTGTTGTTTTGTCCTAATCGTCCCAACTTATGATGATTGAGTGAGTTTTGACATTTTTTCTTGTTTGCAGTGGTTTGTTGGTCGATTGTGCTGATTTTTTAGTTTGTTTGAGTGTGTCTTTGTTTGCTAACAGTGTTGTTGGATTGTTATTTGGTAGGTTTAGCAGTGTTTCTGATAGTTTTGACTATGTTGGGCTAGGACTGCTCGATTGTGATGAAAATATTAATCATGATTATCTAAAGAATAGAAATCACAATTATTTAAGCAAATATTTACTTAGAAAGAGTGCAGAGCATTAGCTCCTTAAAAGCAGAGAGTGAAGAGATCAAATGAAATGGGTGAGATATCTTATAAAAATTGGCAGTTGTAAATGTTTTCTACAATTGTAAAGAAACAGTCTAGGACCTGCTTTTACAACTCAAGGAAAAATCTGAGCACTCAAAAACTCACAGATGAGTCTGGGTTAATAATCACAATTACACAAGTTTTGTAAACAATTTCAGCAATATTAATAATTGAAATTGAAATTCGATTAATCCCGCAGCCCTAACTTTATACACTTCGTCATTCACATAAGAAAAGAATTGTTAAATTTTAAAAACAATTAGTTGTGGCCTATTGATATCTAATAATAGGTCAATTATTGATATATGCTTAAGTAGAATATGTAGTCAGAAAAAAAAGTTTGAGAAAGATTTGTATTTATTTTTTTTTCATTTCTTGCTGTATGCACTCAAATACAAGAGACACTTCTGTGACTACACCATTCTCGTCAAAGCACACCATCACTGACAAAGCAACCCAAAATAAATATTTGCTAATGTACCAGCAGCAGATTTGTTTTATCTGGCAAGTCTTTAAACTCTACAGCAGAAAAAGCAGATAAAGCAAAACAATGCAGACTCTCTACTCTTTTCAGGACAAAGGGACAGACACAGAAAAGGATTTGGCAAAAAAGGTCTCAGAAAAAATAGTGCTGAAATGCATTTCTTGAGATACCACTGAAACATTTGTACTCTAGCAACAATTTGAGACAACCAGGGATGAGACGATTCACTTAAGCCACGATTCGATTCAGTTTTCATTTTTGCAGACACAATTTTTGATTTTGTTCTATTTTGTTAGTTTATCTAAATGAACTGTTGTTAGTGCTCAGAGCATGTATTTTTATCAACAATTGAACAGTAAACAATCATATTTAGTGTCCATATTCAGAGGTCCACCCATTAGTTTTTAATGCAACATAATAATGCACATTCATTCAGGTCTTGCACAAGTTCAGGCTTTGTTTCTTCAAATATTGTGGCTATTATTGTATTATTGCATGTATTATATAACTATAGTGAGTGGTCAGTGGCTGCATGAGCAAAACTGATCGATTCTGGCCTTTCGATTTGATTGCTGCATACTTAAAACGATTTTTGAAGTTTTTGAACAATTTTCCATCCCTAAAATCCACAAATATACTCTGTTTTCCAAGTTATTGATCAGATCTCTTCTTTCTCTTTAACAGCAAGCAAGACACGTCTCCATTACACCATGTGACCTAAGGAATCTGAGGAAGGATGCAGGAACCACTTGAAACATGTCAAGGTATGAAAACACACAAAACACAATCTGATGACTTAAATACCTTAACTTAGCTATTCACCGCTTAGAATTGGTGCATCCCTATCACTCCTTATATGTCGTGTATTTTCATTGTCTTTAAATCTTTGTGGACAATTTCATGAGAAATTATAATACCCATCTTTCCGCTACTGAATACTGTAGGTATATTTTCTGTACTACGTCATGCTGTAATTGTGTGATCTTGTAGTTTTAATGTCTTCAAACTATTATAGAACTCTATCAAGAAACAAGTTTTCAAAATAAAAAACACAGGACATTTCTTTAGCAATTTATGAACTAAAGAAAGCCTCTCATGTAATATTGTTCATTTTCGCTGAACCAAAGATTCTGTTTTATGTTAGTAAATACAAAGTCACCTGAAACAGTACACAATACTAAATATCGGCATGGCCAAATTACCACTGCATAAATGGTGACATTTGTATATTACATTGTTAATTTAACATCCATTGGGGTTGTTATACATAACTAACAACTAAATATAAAAAACAACTCTGGAAATAAAAATTTCAGATAAACTTTGTGCCTACCTCAGGAGAGTGATTACAGTCTCCAAAAACATCAGAAAAGTCAGTGGGGCTTTTCCTCAGTGTCTGATCTGCAGGCAGCGTGTTGTCATTGTAGGACGAGACAAACTTAAAGTCACTTGTCCTGGATCCAGTTGTCATGTATCCATCATAGTTGTAAGTGCTGCGTAAAGTTCCTGTGCCGTCAACATCTGCATAATTAGGAGGCAGATAACCACTGGGGATTGCAACTGCTCCATCAAACAACAATCTGGGCTTCCTCCTGCGACAGAACTTCACACCCAGGACAATAATAATGAAGGTGAGGAAAAATGTAGACACTGACACCAGTGCAATGATCAGATAGGACGTCAACTTTGAGTCCCTCTCATCATAAGAAATGTCCTTGAGTTCAGGCACTTCAGCCAAGTTATCAGAAATGAGTAAAAACATGGAGCAGGTGGCAGAGAGAGGAGGCTGTCCGTTATCCTTCACTGCTACAATAAGGTTCTGTTTCATGCTGTCAGATTCAGAGATGTCCCGCTGGGTCTTGATCTCTCCACTGTGGAGACCGATAGTAAAAAGTCCAGAATCAGTGGACTTGACTATGTGATAGGACAGCCAGGCGTTTTGTCCAGAGTCTGCGTCCACTGCTATCACTTTGGACACCAGAGAGCCTGCATGTGCAGCTTTAGGGACCAGTTCAGTCATGAAGGAGTTCCCCTCGGGGCTGGGGTACAGGATTTGAGGAGAGTTGTCATTCACATCAGATATAAACACATTGACTGTCACGTTGCTGCTGAGAGGAGGAGACCATTGTCTCTGGCCATCACATGGACTTTAAAACTCCTGAACTGTTCATAATCAAAAGCCCTCACAGCATGGATCAGCCCTGTGTCTCCATTAACAGATACATAGGAGGACACTGGGGCCCCTTTCACCTCAGCAGGTAACAGAGAATAAACCACTGTCCCGTTTTGTCTCCAGTCTGGGTCTCGAGCAGCGACAGAACATAAAGTGGAGCCAGGCTTGTTGTTTTCAGTCACATGTGCGCTGTAGGACTGCTCCTCAAACACAGGAGGGTTGTCATTGATGTCAGCTACAGTTAAGTGACAGTTTTAGAAGAGGACAGAGGTGGAGAGCCCTCGTCAGTGGCAGTGATTGTAATGTTGTAATCAGACACTAGCTCACGGTCCAGCTGTTCTGTGCTCACTAGAGAATAATAGTTTTTAATGGAAGCCACTAACTTGAAAGGAACTCCAGTCTGAAGAGAGCAGCGAACCTGTCTGTTGTTCCCTGAATCTCTGTCCTGAACATTTATGATACCCACCTCTGTACCATGAGGCACATTCTCAGGAATCTGATTGGTCAAGGATTTCAAATTGATGATAGGAGCATTGTCATTAACGTCAGTGATATCAATTGTTAAAGTTCCATATGAGACCAATCCCAATCCATCTTTAGCGCTTACTTGCAATTCGTATGACGAGGTTTTTTCAAAATCTATCATTCCTGTGACCCTGACCTCTCCCGATTTCGAATCAATTGAAAACACATTACCATTTTCATCGGACCGTTGGTAAAATTCATAAGTTACTTCACTATTTAAACCTTCATCTGCATCAGTAGCAGTCACTGTAATGACCAGTGTATCTGGAGGAGAGTTTTCTGGAAGACTCGCTTTATACACAGTCTGACTAAACACTGGCGCATTATCATTAGCGTCAAGAACAGTGACATGGATGACTACTGTGCCTAATCTCTGAGGAGAGCCGCCATCAAACGCAGTCAGCACAAGCGAGATCTCGTTATTATCCTCTCTGTCTAACTCTTTGTTCAAAATCAACTCACAGTTTTGCGTCCTGCAGTGTTGGAGTTAATATATAGTTTGAAGTTGTCATTGTTCTCAAGAGAGTAGCCCTGTACAGCGTTTTTTCCGATGTCTCCATCATGCGCTTCACCGAGAGCAAACCGGGCTCCTTTAGGAGTGGATTCATGAATTTCAAACCTAAATGATTCCTCTTTAAATTGTGGTGCGTTGTCGTTTATGTCTTGTACTCGGATGGTAAAGCGGTGCAGCTCTAAGGGGTTTTCCAACACAAACTCCTGTTTCAAAATACATGAAGTCTTCTTCGCACAAAGGCCCTCTCTGTCAATCCTCTCCTGAACAAGCAGCTCTCCAGTGTTGAGGTTCACACTGCAGTACTGGACGCCGTTGTCCTCGGAGTCCACGCGGGCCCTGCGCGCGGACAAACTGCCCAAATCAAGTCCGATGTCCTTAGCGATATTTCCGATCACGGATCCACGTTTCATCTCCTCTGGAATAGAGTAACTCACATCTCCGTTGGATAATTTAAATGCATAAAGCAACAGTAATATTACCCAAAAGGCTCGTGTGCAATCGTGCATATTTCCCTCAAGCGTTTGTAGCCAAATTCTCGAATATGTAGTGGGATAGATTTTCTCTTAAACGAAGCTTAACCACAATTTTCAAAGTGTGGCTAGTTCAGACTAGTTCAGAACAACTGACAAAGAAGGGAGGAGAATGAACGCGTTGCGTTGTTCACTGGTGAATACTGACACCACGTGCGTGTTTGAATGAACAGCAACTGTGTTGTGCATCAATATTCTAACTTTTCGCTGGTGTTTTTAGTATATGAGTCAACTTTTCAACTTGTACGTCTTTTTTAACCACTTATTCCTTGGCTTTTTTTAAATTCACCTAATGTAATTGAGAAACTGTCACATTAAATTTACGCAATCTTTTACCTTCTTGACGATTCTCTACTTCGTTAATAAAAATCCATACATGAAATATACAAAGAATAAATATTGACAACAACGTCTCAAGTTTCTAAACTAAGAAAGGAACCGACCAACTCCCAATAAAGAAAACATGCATTGCGTATAGTCTCATTATTCCTCACTATTAACAGTTTCTTTCTGTCTGTCTGTCTGTCTGTTTTTCTTTCTTTCTTTCTTTTTTTTCTTTTCTTTTTTTTTTTTTTTTTTTTTTGTTTGTTTTGTTTAAAACTTGTGTTTAAAACAGACACCTAAATGAAGGTAAAAAGGGTAAAACTCTGTGAACACCTTTCAGGACCTTGGACAGAGCAACATTAAACATTTCTATAAGAAATCTTTTATACAGACTAAGATAACAATATCTGTTTTCCCACCACATTTGAAGCCAACAAACATTAAATCTGAATTGTCACTTTATTTCTTTCTTTATTTTAAAAAGATAAAAAGTTAGACCAAATGACATGGCTCTTTCTCTCAATTTGATCCTCTTTTTGCAGTAATATATTCCACTATTGTTGACGGATCCAGAAATTCTGTGAGTTTATTTAGCTTGTTGTTTTGTCCTAATCGTCTCAACTTATGATGTGTGAGTGAGTTTTGCTATTTTGTCTTGTTTGCAGTGGTTTGTTGGTCTATTGTGCTGATTTTTTAGTTTGTTTAAGCTTGTCTTTCTTTGCTAACAGTGTTGTTGGATTGTTGTTTGGTAGGTTTAGCAGTGTTTCTGCTAACTAAAAAATTAAAAACACAGGACATTTCTTGTGTTTGTTTGTTTGTTTGATTGTTTGTTTGTTTTTTCACTCTGAGAACAAAGTTACCTTAAACAGTACTAAACACACAATACTAAATATTGGCATGGCCAAATTAACATAGCAAAACATTGTTAATTTAATATCCATTGGGGTTGTTATACATAGCTAACAACTAAATATGAATAACAACTTAATAAAAATAAAGATTTCAGTTAAATAATGTGCCTACCTCAGGAGAGTGCTCGCAGTCTCCAAAAATATCAGAAAAGTCAGTGGGGCTTTTCCTCAGTGTCTGATCTGCAGGCAGCGTATTGTCATTGTAGGACGAAACAAACTTAAAGTCACTTGTCCTGGATCCAGTTGTCATGTATCCATCATAGTTGTAAGTGCTGCGTAAAGTTCCTGTGCCGTCAACATCTGCATAATTAGGAGGCAGATAACCACTGGGGATTGCAACTGCTCCATCAAACAACAGTCTGGGCTTCCTCCTGCGACAGAACCTCACACCCAGGACAATAATAATGAAGGTGAGGAAAAATGTAGACACTGACACCAGTGCAATGATCAGATAGGACGTCAGCTTTGAGTCCCTCTCATCATAAGAAATGTCCTTGAGTTCAGGCACTTCAGCCAAGTTATCAGAGATGAGTAAAAACATGGAGCAGGTGGCAGAGAGAGGAGGCTGTCCGTTATCCTTCACTGCCACAATGAGGTTCTGTTTCATGCTGTCAGATTCAGAGATGTCCCGCTGGGTCCTGATCTCTCCACTGTGGAGACCGATAGTAAAAAGTCCAGCATCAGTGTATTTGATAATGTGATAGGACAGCCAGGCGTTCTGTCCAGAGTCTGCGTCCACTGCTATAACTTTGGACACCAGAGATCCTGCATGTGCAGCTTTAGGGACCAGTTCAGTCATGAATGAGTTACCTCTGGGCTGGGGTACAGGATTTGAGGAGAGTTGTCGTTCACATCAGATATAAACACATTGACAGTCACGTTGCTGCTGAGAGGAGGAGACCCATTGTCTCTGGCCATCACATGGACTTTAAAACTCCTGAACTGTTCATGATCAAAAGCCCTCACAGCATGGATCAGCCCTGTGTCTCCATTAACAGATACATAGGAGGACACTGGGATCCCATTCACCTCAGCAGGTAACAGAGAATAAACCACTGTCCCGTTTTGTCTCCAGTCTGGGTCTCGAGCAGCAACAGAACATAAAGTGGAGCCAGGCTTGTTGTTTTCAGTCACATGTGCGCTGTAGGACTGCTCCTCAAACACAGGAGGGTTGTCATTGATGTCAGCTACAGTTAAGTGGACAGTTTTAGAAGAGGACAGAGGTGGAGAGCCCTCGTCAGTGGCAGTGATTGTAATGTTGTAATCAGACACTAGCTCACGGTCCAGCTGTTCTGTGCTCACTAGAGAATAATAGTTTTTAAAAGAATGCACAAGTTTAAAAGGAACATTTTGTTGAATGGAGCAGTGGACTTTACTGTTAATGCCAGTGTCTCTGTCTTGTATATTTATTATCCCTATCTCTGCACCAGGTGGTGCGTTTTCCTGTATTTGATTAGAACAGATTTTAATTTATTATTGGTGCATTGTCGTTAATGTCGCTAATATCAATAATTACTTTTGAAAATGAATACAGCCCAAGTCCATCTTTAGCCTCAACTCTTAATTCAAAATTTGTTTTTTGTTCAAAATCAATTGGAGCATTAACACGAATTTCACCAGTCTGCGCATCAATAGAAAATGCGTCGGATTTAGACTGATGTCCCAAATCAAACGTCACATCTCCGTTCAGCCTTCGTCTGCGTCTGTGGCGCTGACCTTCACCACCACTGTGCCCAGTGGAGCATTTTCGAGCAGACTGGCTTTATAAACACCTTTGCTGAAAACAGGGGCGTTGTCGTTAGCGTCTAACACGGTGATGTGAATAACTACAGTCCCAGATCTCTGAGGAGAGCCGCCATCATAAGCTGTCAGAGTCAAATTCATGTTCTTTTGTTTCTCTCTATCCAGTTTGTTTTCTAAGAGCAATTCCACTTTGTCATTATCGGGGGAAAGAATAAAGTTTTCGTTTTTCTGAAGAATGTATCTCTGAACACCATTTTGTCCAAAGTCTGCATCGTGTGCTTCTTCAAGGGAAAAACGACTTCCTTTTTCTGTTGATTCCCGTATTTCTATTTCCATTAAATTATTTTTGAATGTTGGCGAATTATCATTTACGTCTTGAACATTGAGACTCACGCGGTGCAGCTCCAAAGGATTCTCCATCATCAGATCGGCTTTTAAAACACAAGACGCTTTATTGTCACAAAGAGCTTCACGGTCTATTCTTTCAGAGGCGATCAGATCTCCTGTGGTCAGATTGATGTCACAGAATTGCTTTGTTCCATCAAAATCCAAACGAGCTTTCCGCGTTGAAATGGTCCTTAGCTCCAGTCCGAGATCCTTTGCAAAATTTCCAATGACATGATTTTGCTTTACTTCCTCGGGAACGGAGTAGCTCAAGTCACAGTGAACAGCGGGTATTGTTAGAATAAAGCATATCGAGCAGGTCACAAAAAAAACTTTGCTGTTTCTCATCGTAACGCGTGCAAGAACAACCTTTTGAAATAAACACAATGATTAACGCGGTCCTTAGTTTCAAATCTGAACACGAATGTTGGTCTTTAGAGTCACAGAGGCTTTTATTCTTTCTGTGGGTGGAGATATGAGTTCTGTTGGTTCATAGCGGCACCAAGTGTCCAATTGAAAACCTTTTAATAATTGATTGTGTTGAGATGCCTGGGCCCCATGTAGAATCCGAGTTAGTTTCACACGTTTAAAGTCAGGAGTCCTGCAATCATTAGAAACTGAATAGGCTTCGATGAGTTGCCAAAGTCATTCAGCAAGTGCGAGAAACAATAATATTAGAATAATAACTAACTATGTACCTTAATAAATTTGAGGGGGGGGGGGGGGTTATCATGAATGAATGGCAAATTAATTGATGAAAAGTTTATTAAGACTCAAACCCCAACTCTAAAGCCTGACATTAACTCCTGTTTTGATGCAGCACCATAAGTTAAAACGGTACCTTTGACAGCAGTTTGACAGTTTGTAAATCTCCATAAATTACCAGAATGTTAGGCTATTTTACATGCACATATCATTTGTATAAATCTCAAATATTTATTTTTTCATGTATTTATTTATTTTTTTTTTTCATTTACTTCATCATTGTATACCCTGAACATGTCCATGATATAATAAAGTCTACCTTTAGTTTAACATAACTTTGTTATTTATGAGAAAAATTGACTCAGAACATAAAGAATATCTATCTATCTATCTATCTATCTATTATCTATCTATCTATCTATCTATTATCATCTATCTATCTATCTATCGATGCATTTATTATCTATTTATGATTTATTTTTGTTTTGTTTGTTGTGTTTTGGTGCTTAATGGATGATTTCTTTGTTCACTGTAAAAACAAAGAAAAGACCGCATATATCTTTGAAAGCAAAAGTCTCTGTTAATCCCATGTTATGAAATTAATTTAAATTTGTGTCAATTAAATGTTGCTTTCTTCTTTCAAATGTGTATTGACAAAACTAAAGTGACATAGATTAAATCAATTTAAACTACTTCAAGCTTTCTTTATTCCTAACTATCAAAACTTGTAGCTCCTAAACACATTTTTGGACCAGGCTGCTTTGCTTTAACTAGGATAATTTATTATTTTAACACGTAAACGCCCAGGTCTAAATAAATATAATTTTTGCATTTAGTGCAAGTAAAATGTTGAACAACAGGTGGCGCCGTTTGCTTACTCTCCCAGCAGTGCTTTGTGCTTCTGACTGCAGCAAAGAGCAGACTGTAGTGACGTGACCCAGTTTTTTTTTTTTTTTTTTTCTGATTTCTGCGTAAGACCTTAAGTTGTAAGACATGTTTTGATCATTTAGCTTTAATGTGTCTCACCTTGCAATATTAGTATTGTTTCTTAAATAAGTTGAGCAGTTTAAAATGATGTTAAATCATTTACCCCATTCTACATAACTATTTATTGGTTTCACTACAGAATTCTGCTGAAATATTGCTGTCTTTATAGAATCATATTTGCTACATTTGACACACAATCATAGAAAACACACACACATTATTCATTTGTGATTTATTAAACCAACACATTTCAATCTTTTTTCCAAATGGGTCAAAGTAAAGCTTAAAATAATAAAAGGGATTGGAAAATTTACTATTTCACTGTCACAGCTGATGAGTGGATGTTGCTACAAAAAAAAAAAAAGAGGCAGAGTAACAACAGAGCGATGCTGCTCCATGTAGAACAGCGCATTTCCACCAGAGTTCACCACCAAACATTAGGTAAAAGGACAGTGTGAAAAGTCACTAAACACAGGCATACAATACATATACATTTTTACATTGGATTCAGTCTCCTGTTTATCAAGATGAACAGGGAAGTGAGCTAATCATACACATTTAATTTACTTTTTTTAGTTGCTTTGTCGACATTATAGTGTTTTTTTTATCACTCTTTTTTTCTTGATTTGTTTATTCAAAAGCATTTTGTTCAAAATAAGTCCTGCGCTGATAGGTGGTACACTAAAGCATTTACAAATAGTGTAATAGATTTAGAAGCTTTGGCCAGAAAAATAAGGAGATAAGTTGTTCTAAGTATTTCCAAGTGATAAATGAAAAAGAGAAAAATACAAAATAATAAGTCATAGCTATCTATTTATATTATATAGTATTTGTCTATTTGTGTGTGTGTCCTTAGAGTGCATGCAGCAACCACTAAACTGAGTGACATCATTACTAGAGTCAACAAATGCTCATCATGTGGAAAGAAGCGATTACCAGGCAAAAGAGGACACAGGCAACTCAAAGCAGCAATTCAGATGAGTGTGTTTCTTGGTTGTCAACTGTCTTTGACAAGAATTGCATATTTTGTAGGAAAGTATCATGTCTATTGACACAAAGTAAAATATTTGAGGAATAGAAAAGCATGTCTTATATATTTCCAAACTGTGTGTCTTTTGCCTTTGAACAGTAACAAAATATAAAATGTGTTGCTCACAATAAGAAACTCTTTGACAGGAGTTCATAGAGCTTTCATCTGAGTAGACTGATTTAGAAACAGTGGAGCTGAGTCACAGTTAAAGCTTTCAAATATAAAAAAAATCAAACAAAATCCCTATACTGTTAGTGGAAGCAGAGGCCGGTCGGGCGCGTGCTTGTAGAAATTGTGACATACTCAGCACAAGAGTGTTGTAAACACAATATATCAAGTTAAGTACCGGTTGCTACCAAACATTCAAAGCAGAAAGCACATGTCTTTGCTGCAGAAGGGAGGAATTGCTGTAGATTCTGTAGAAGTAAATCTGTTGCACCACTGGTGTTGTTTCATAATAGATGAAGAGTGTATTTGTCCTCTTCAGAATACAACAGATTAATAAGTGTTTGTATTTGCTTGTTTTTGTGGGCAAGCATGCATGTGTGTACATGAAAATACAGGAAACATAAGAACAGGCCTGCGGTTGTGTCTTGTCCAGTGTCCCTTTCTGTGCTATTTACATTGTGTCCAGCTGCAGTCAGTGCCAAAATTGTCTTTGTTCTTCTCCTCCATAGCTGGCACAAAAATCATTCTTGTACGAAGGTAGGGGAGAGTTGGGGAGAGTATAATACAGAGGTGCCAACAGGCCCAATGGGTCAATGCAACAGACTATAGGTAAAGAGATGTTTATCTCCATGAAAGGTATAGGCACATAAGGGCATGGAGGAACATGTGTAACTGTATTATGTCAAGGCAAGATTCAGGTGTACCCCAAACACTGAAGGTACAGTAATCTTGGTAAGGCCAAGTTATCAACAGGGTGTGCAAGATATATGTGACATAATTAAACTGCAAATTTCATTTCACATTTCTTTGTACCCATGGACTTTGGTACCTCTGTTTTAACAACACCCTGTTTGTCTGCCATTCTAAGTTCATGTTTCACTCATCCCCATCATCTTTCCCCTTATCCTTTTATCTTTCTTCTCCTTCTTTTTCTTCTTCTTTTTCTTTGCTTCGTCTTTCTTCCCAAAACTCATGAAATCGCCCTTTTCATCATCTCCTTGGTTCTGTCTGATGGATATTATGGCCGGAGAGCCAGGGATGATGAAGGCCTCTGGTGGCACATCGCCTGGTTTCAGCTGTGGTGCACCAGGCCCACCTGGCCCATAGCGAAAGTGCCAGCTGTTGCTATCTATGCCTGCTCCCATTGGTGGAGACACCTCTCCTCCATCAGCATCTGAAAACAGAAAAAAAATAAATAAACATGACTATTAGCTCTTTTTTTATATGAAGAATAAACCGTAGACACAAAAGTCTAAGTACAGAATATGCACACATTGCCAGAAATAAAGATGATGAAGAATGGAGATGATTTTTTATTATAAACTTTGTATATGTGCTATTAAAACTATAAATTTAACTTCAGAAAGCAAGTCACACAGTCAAGTGTGTCTGTATAGAAGTTTGATTTGAGTGCACAGACAAAATGACTGTCTTAAACCTCCAAATGTTTTTGCATTTCAACAGTTTGCCTTGGATAATAAACTAGAAATACCTCAGCACATACACTTCCACACTGATTATATTCCAAATACTGTGTTTAAATTAATTCAAGCTCTGCAATCTCTCCTCTGCTTAGCCAGAAACACAATGTTATATAATAGTCTGGAATAAAGAAGAGACGATACTGCACTGCGCTATTACAGAGCTGCTTCTGTATTTTGATAAAATGATCTACTGACTGAAGTCTTGTGTTAATCCACTTTTGTGACAACAATAGATCAAAGCACAAGCACAAAGATATACATGTTGGAGGTTTAGGAGGAATGGTTGCTTTAATTGTAATTATTTATTTTTCATACTGTATCTATAAAGAACACATAAATATCTTGCTTCCTCTGTTAATTTTCTTATTTATCTTATTACCCATTGCATGCTTTTTAGCTCTTTGTCACAGACCATATGTTAGCAACCCTTTCTCACAAGCCTCTGCCCCTCCCTGCCCCCCCCCCCTGTCTGGTAAATGGTTGCTATGGAAACTACATCCTTCGTGAAACAGCAATCTGCCCAAAGAAGTCATATACTGAGCGTTTTTGTAATGTTTTTTTCAAATATTCATGCTTAAGCTTGCTGATGGAGTAACAGCTACAATCAGTACACATACACATGCACTTTTTTTATTTAGTATTTTTTGCAGCATTGAAACATTGTCCTGCATTTCCTTATCACTATACTTCCTTTTGCTTTTCAAATGTATTCACAACATTCAAATATCTAATAGAAGTGCAGTCTTTATCTGGCATTTTAACAACAAAGCCACTGCATTCTGGGTCACTAAAAGGAATCAGCAGTAAGTGGGAGAGAGACCGAGTGACGCAGTGCTTTCATTGTGTCACGTGTGAGTGTCGGCTAATCTGGGTGTGGTCTGCTCTCCATCTGTCACAGCAGAACACAAAGCAAGCTGCCTAGCACTCTAACCAAGCAGAGCAGCATGGACACTTTAAACATAGCATCACACTACATAGCATCAACAAATATGACATGAGCCGAACCAAACAAAAACAAAAGAACAGATTTACCATGTCTATTTGACTGGTATGAATGTAAAAATACTTAAGGGTTTCTTCTGTTTAAATCAATCAAAATCATGCTATGTTAAATCCTAAAATGCACAATTACAACATGTTCGATCTCATTAACATTAAAAAAAGCACTTGGATGTGGGACAAAAAAAAGACATTGTTCCCCTTAGTGATGTCAGCGTGTTGACAGTATGCCTTTTTAATCTCAAATAGACGACTTTAATGCTGCACCGATCAAGACAGGAGTAAGATACAAAACAAGCAATCACACAGCTTCATAGTATTGTGCTTACGGTTTGACATACAGCTAAAAATATATAACATATTTTTTTAATGTGTTTTACTTTACTATAGCAAATCTGTCTTTCAAACTTAATTGTCTGAATGTAATTAGAACAGACTTCTAATTAGGGATATTTCAGGTCACACACTGCAGGAGAAGGGACAAATAAAGTTACTATATCCATTTGAAACTCCTTCTGTAATTAACTTGCATAATTGTATGAACATTTTTAAATAATTATAACAACACCTTTAAAGCTTCATCAAACACTTTGGAGCTGTTTAAGCCAAGCATAGATATATTAAGAATCAATAATACATCAATATGTCAATAATTCGTCTGCACCATCAGGGATAGACTGTAAGATTGGGGCTACTTTAGTGGCGAATCTTTATGTCTCTGTGTAAGAAAACAGTTTTGAAGTTATACTGTCCTGTGCTTAGGTGAGACTGGGCAATTTTGTTTTTAATTGATGTTATGTTGGAATGATGTTATATTGAGAGTGCAAGCTGACAAAACAAACTGTTCTGTTTATAGTGTCTTGTCTTTCCACACAAGATAACTCATGTCTCACTTGTCTGAGTCCTGCTGTAACACACAAGCTTTCACTGACATAACATTAACTGAAACCCTCTTCATTTAAAAAGAAAAAAATGATTATTGTGATGAAGTGCACTGTTGACTTGTTACCTGGAGCACTGGACACAGTGGGCCAGTTTTGAACGAGGACTCCCTGGGCTCCCTGTAGGACTGACGACTCCTCCATTAGCACTGAGCTAAAACAAAACAAAATGTGACATTTTAGTCTCATTTAGGCCACATAGTCATGGTTTGTTCTCTGTTTTTGTTTTGTGTGGAGCCTGACAGTTCTGTCTTTTGTTCAGTTTATTATGAATACTATTTACTGACCACTAAGGGTTTCTAATTTATGAGTTATTCAAAAATGTTTTTGATTAACTTACAAATGTATTATTAGTTTTTGCATCCAGCCTGGTTGTTAGTTCATTGGAGATTTAGCCAGTGTTGTCACTGTGTCCAACAGATCAGTCTTAGCTGCAAAACAGCTTTCACAAGCTTACACTGACTCTGGTTCTGGTGCTATTCAGGACTTACATGGGTCGCACAGTACTTAAAAAGTACAAAACCAATGTGTTTTGGTACATGGACTTCAAAGCAATGTGATCACAGGTTCCAGAGCTACACAGCCTGTGAAAAGAACCTCCAAAAAGTCTATAATACAGCTGAAACATTGGTAATCAAAAGTTTCAACACCAATTTGGAAACATTTATTCATGCATTTGTCCATTATGAGTGTCTTTATCAGCCTGTCCAAACAAGTCATTCAAAAGTTGCAGTACATTAAAAATGCTGTCACTTGAGTACTGACTAGAACCAGGAAGTACATTCACAATAGACCTGAGCTCAAGTCTCTGCACTGACTTCCTGTGGCTAAGATTTAGACTTTAAAGCAGCTCTGATTGTAGATGTGTCGTTCCACGGCCTGACACCAAAGTTAGTGCCATCTCTGACTGAACCTAAGGGCCGAGCTCCTTCTGGTGTCCAGAGTCAGGACTAAACATGGACCAGCCTACTGCTGGTGCCAGAGTAAACATGGAGCTCAGAGTTGAGTTGAAAAAAAAATCTATGCAACTAAAATCTGGAACAGTGTTCCTGAGACTTCCAGGCAGTTTAGTTTGGCTGCACATACATTATGATTGTTTACAGTAATCCAGCTGTCATTCAGACCCATTTGAAATAGGACAGACAGGATTTGATTCCAGACTCATAAACTTTGTATGCTACAGTGAATGTGTGACTGTCACAAGTTAAAGCCAAGTGTACACCAGCACACTTTCCATAGAAGCACATACAGTATAGTTTCATTTAACAATGACATCTGCAGCTAAGCTAATTGTCTTGAGTAAGAGTAAGCCAAACTAAATGTGTGTGCTTAAGTGTTCGTTGTTGTTGTTTTGTTGTTGTTTTTGTTTTTGTTGTTTTAAAGCCTCATTAGACACAAATATTGTGTTAATAAAAAAGTGACATTTAAAGATGCATAATAGCAAATGATGATCATTTAGATTAGAATCTGGTCTTACCTCTGCATCACTCCTCCGGCTCTCAGGGAGGCTGAGTATCTCCAGTCTGAATTTGGGGCTTTCGGCTGAAAGACAAAAACAAGAAAAATAAATGGAGATTTAAGTAATCCCAGGTCTCTATCAGAACGAGTTGTTGAACCTGTTAATGCACATGGTTAAATACACTTCATTAATCATACACATCATTAACTGCATTTGCAGATGACAAAAAACAAAAACAAATGTACAACATTCATGTGTAGTTTTTCCACGTGTACAACAACTTCAAGTCTTTTGGAAGCTTGATAGGCCTATAGTGATCATTGTTTCATGTTCAAATCTTTGAAGTGGCTGCATACTTTAAAGAAGACCTGCCTCTTAAAGTAAAACTCCTGTTCTAGTGTTATGGTACAGAAATACCAGATCATACACCCATATTTAAAGGCATACATTTTCATTTGATTATATGTGCTGACGGTCTACTCTGTTGTCAAACATATCATCTTGATTAAAAAGCCATTTTTCTTTGGATCTCATTGCCACAAGGCCTGTGATTTTTGGCACCATTTACTTTACTTGTAACTGGCTAAGAGCTGCTAAATTCAAGTTAATAAAATTATGTTAAAGTCTGTATGATGGATTATAAGATTTTTCTAATTCTGCCTTAGTTTGGTGTAATAGTCTTTGTGGTAAATGTTTATCATAGTTTTACAGTTAAGTAGCAATTTATGAAGAAATTGACAACAAAGTAGAAAATTACAAGACATAATTTGAGTCCTTAAACAGAATCCCCTGCAAAGACAATTTACACACAACTGACACAGTGTCCTGGAGTTTAAGCAATCAAAATTAAAGTGTTACAAATTATAATAATTTGTCACATTGTCACCCTTATGTTATTTATGTTGATTTTGGCCCAGATTTACAATGTGGTTGCTAGCAAATATTTGTGGATTCCCCTCCACATGTGTCATATTTACTGAACAAAAGATGAACTTCACCAAAACACCCAAATTGGGTAAAAACTAGCTAAATGTTTAGTGAAATCTTAATCATAATTATTTTACTAAAAATGTTGTCTAACCTTTCATACACACTTTAAATAGAATGTAAAAGGCCATGGCAAAAAAGTAGTTCAAAGCCAAAGGTGTTCATAAAAAATATTTAAAAATTATTAACATAGAAAAGAATATGTTTCTGCCATAAATATTAACACTTGCCACACACTGTCACCTTTTAAACATAATGAGCTACTTTTGAAAATAAATATTTGTTTGTATTTTTAAACATAGAACACCAAAATTGTTACTTGTGATTTAACTTTAGACATTTGAGTAAATTATAAAAAAAAAGGAAAAAATTGAATGTATGCTTTTCAGGAGTTCATTAATACATTAGCCCATTAAACATAAAGAGAAAAAACCTTACATAAAATGATGACCTACATCAAACATGTAGTAGGTCAGTAGAAATGGTGAAGCCACAAAACTCTCCCCTCTGTTGGGCTACGTCACTAGCGCAGATGGACATGTGATCACACCACAACTCAGACAAATAAATCACTAATCCGAGTCACACAGAACACTTTTCCTGTTATGTCCTTGAATGTGAAGCTGGTTCAAATCCAACCAAATCCACCCCTCTAGACAAGCTCCAAGGGTTACCGACTTCTTTGTATGTCCCGTTTGAGTCCATGCATACATTAGCTGCATGGATTCTAGTGACAAAGCTATCAGAGAACGCAGGCTGCTTTGGAATACTTGCCCCTTAGGATGCAGGGGATTTAAGCACTTGGTGGAAGCAGGAATTGCACTCAGTTTTTGAGCATGACAAAGCTATAATCGAGCCCATGGAGCACCGTCCCAGGAGATCAGGGATGTAGCGGGTAGAGGACATTGTCGCCTGCTGATTAATTTTCTTTTCATGTGTGACCAATTCTAATCCTTCCTCACAAACTTTTGATCACAACAAACTACAAACTACTGAGAGTTAGCCTGCATGTCTCTGTGTTTCTGCTTGAACATAACAAATGCTGCTTTACAGAAATACACATTTTAAATATTAAGTATAATGTTTATGGAAATAGAAAAACACCTTAAAAATGGCTGATTGGAAATAGAAATGTAAGTTATATTATGACAGAGGCTTTCAAACAGCAGTGATATTTCAGCACTCAGATGTGTTATTTTGCAAAGAACACGTGCAAAGAACATTTCCTGGTGAGTTCATTTTGATAGTTTTCACAACACCAGTCTTTGAATGAATACTATAAGATCAAATAGTAAACACAGTGAGTTGCAACGTATTCAAAATGGGAGAATACTTCACTAAAGGACACTTGTGTTTTTGAAGAAATGTTTATCTGTCAGCGCTAACTCTAAAGCTCTCATTAAGCCAGAGCTAATAATTGTACTGACACATCTTGACATATTTCCCGTTAGATTTAATTTATTGTCCTAATATTGGTATTGAGATGTGCCAACAGTGAATAGAATTTTCCAGCATGTTGTCCTACAGATATTCAGGAAATGTGTTATAGCAGCTTCATTTTATGTCACCATATAGGTCATAGTGTCTACTTCCTCCAGCCAACTCTATGTTTTATGCACTCCCTATTTACAAGTGTACTGATTTCAAGCAGCTCAGCAACTGATTTCTGCTCATGTATGTCTCCATGGTAACCACAGAAAAAAAGCAGTCATGGCTCTCAAAGATTTGTTTGTTCCTGGCTGTCATTCTCAAATCTGATGTATTGTGCCCTGGGTTGATTGCAGAGCAAATTTGAACAGACCTGATACCCCACATAGCTCCCCACTGCTGCTGCTGCTGCTGCTGCTGCTGCTGCTGCTGCTGCTGCTGCTACTGCTGCAGACAAGCGGAAAATTACCTGCCCCTCCCCCCGCACTGTCACATTGGCACTTAGCTAAAGCAATACACAGAGCAAGCAAAAAAATTCTCTTTTAGTCTTTGGATTTAGTTTTACACAAGTACTGTTTACACCTCATAAAAGGCTCAGGTCACTGACAAAAAACCGGCCCCACTCTTAGCACATGTACCTCGTGCCGCCATCTTTAAATCCCATGCTGACCTACATAGAGTGCTAAGCTACATACACGCTTTCCAGCATCAGTATAAGGCAAAAAGTTTAAACAATTTGGTACTAATACATTGAATAGAAATAATGTTTGCAAACTTAAGCTCCATCCACATCTACAGTCAGACAGCTCCCTTTCAAATCCATTATTCATTCATTAATCAACATGTTAATGGTCTACTTTGAACTAAAACCTAATCAAAAGAACCATGACATGGCAATTTTAGCAGATCAACAACCCTAAGTGGTCCACATCTTTCAATAAAAAGGTAATCCAGATTAACCAGCGTGCTGATGATCCAACTAATTGAAAAATAAGAATCTCTTTAGGAAAATATTGGTGAACAGATGTGATGTAAAATGAATGCATATCATGTTGTGTTAACAACGCCCTGAAGCAGAGAGGACATATCTGAAAGTAATGAACCTTAATCAGTTTTCTCAGCTGCTCCCTGCTACAGGAGAGCTGCAGGAGAGGGGGAGGGGAGTATACACCATACATGAAGGGCAAGAGAACAGGAAGAGAAAGCATTTATTATAACATAGGCTGTAGCAATGCTAATGCAATAACTGTCCAGAAAATAACAACAATACCTTGATTAGTGTATATAATTAAACCACCTGCACCTGCCATGGAGATGTCACATCTCAATGAAACGTTCTAGTTTAATTCTGAGGAAACTATAGTGTACTTTAAATAAAGGAAAGATGAAAAAGAAAATATTTTGGAGCAATGATCATAGTGTAACATTAAACCTGCCAGTGAACGCCTGAAGATTCCTGTTCACTAAATTAAAATAATTAAATAAAGAATGTACAACTACTGTTGATGTATTTCTAAACAAGGCTAAACCAACCTGAACTCGATGTGCTTCTAATGGATCAACTCACTCCACTCTGATACAGGCAACAAAACAGCCTGGTCTCAGAAACAGGACTTTTCAGCACCATGGACAGAGCATGTCTTTAGTAGGGTTGTGTTACATATTTGAAATGCTTCTCTGTGATTAAGTTGTTTATGATAAAATTATATACCTTGTCTGTATTAGGTAAAGTTTGTGTTCTGGTGAAAGTGTCTCCTCCGTTAATACTGATCAGTTCCGCATCTACTGGAGGAAACGGTGTGGGGAAAACCACTACGTCGCTCTTGAGTGTGTCTGAGCTGAAGCACACGTCATACTGCTGAGTGGATTTGGAGTAGGACCAGCTCCCGTCAGGGTGGGTGGTGATCATGGGGGCACTGTACCTGCTGAAAGAGCTCTCTGTCCTGTGACATCTGACTGCTATTAACATGATGAGACTGAGCAGAAAGATGACTGACACCGCCACAATGGCGATGAGCAAGTACAGGTTTAAATCCGAGAAGCTGTCCTCCTTTATGGGCACATGTCTGAACTGAGTCTGAATGTCCGCTGTGTTCTCCACCACCACTACATCAACAGACACTGTGGCGGACAGGGAGGGCTCTCCGTTATCACACACCAGCACCACCAAGGGGTGACTTTTCAGGTCATTGTCACTCATCCTCCTCTTGGTGCGGATCTCTCCGGTGCTGGTTCCGATCCGGAACAGGTTGTTCCCTTTGGGCTCAGACAGGTGATAAGAAAGCAGCGCGTTGTAGCCAGAGTCTGCGTCTACAGCCCTGATCTTTGCCACAAAGTAACCCGCTTCAGCAGAATAGGGGATGCTCTCGCTGTTAACTGAGCCGTGCTCAGAATAGGGCGCCAGGATTGTGGGGCTGTTGTCATTTTCATCCAGAATAAAGACATTTACAGTCACATTGCTGCTGAGCGGAGGGACACCAGAGTCTGTGGCCTGCACTTTAAACTGGAACATTTTCAGGTCCTCAAAGTTAAATGCCTGTAGAGTTATTATGTCGCCTGTTTCTGAATTAACATTGACTGTGGCCTGTACAGCACTGTTTTTGTTAAAAACTGAGAACGCCACTCTGCCATTTTCATCTATATCTGGGTCATTTGCACTGACTGTGTGCAGAACGGCACCTATAGGACCATTTTCCTTGACAAAAATATTTAAAATTGGCTCATTGAAAATAGGTGCATTATCATTGACATCAGAAACATGAACAGCAACTATAATGGTGCTTGAAAGAGATGGAGTCCCTTTGTCCATGGCTGTTATTGTTACATTATATAATGGCACAGTTTCTCTGTCCAAAGAACCTACTAAAAGTAAGAATAATGTTTTTTATAAGTGTTCTTGATTGCAAAAGGAACGTTGCCAATTATTGAAACTGTAACAATCCCATTGTTATCGGAGTCATTGTCCTTGACAGTAATAAGTCCAATGACTGTTTCAAGTGGTGCGTCTTCTCTAACCACACTGACGAGAGAAGTTACTGATATTTCAGGTGTATTATCATTAATATCTGTAATTTCAATTAGCACTTTACAACTGGACGCTCTCGGACTTAAACCTTTATCTTTTGCCTCGACCCTAATTTCAACTGCCTTGTTTTTTTCGTGATCTAATTCGCCATTTACTGAAATCTCTCCTGTTACAGGGTCAATTGCAAACATTTTGACTTCTTTGTCACTGCCATGTATGATAAAAGAATACAGTATCTCCCCATTGAGACCTTCATCAAGATCACGAGCAAGAACTGTAATAACGCTTGCTCCCTTTTGAATATTTTCTGGCACTGTGGTTTTGTAGAGCGGTCTTTCAAATACGGGAATATTATCGTTAACATCTTGCACGTTGATGGTAATCTGTAAAGTGCTTGTTTTTTCTGGTTTCCCACCATCAAAAGCAATAAGTATAAGTTTAATCTCCGCCCGTTTTTCGCGGTCTAATGGCTTCCGCAACACCAGCTCGGCGGACACGGTTTCCTCTCCTTCATCCTGTACATCCAGAGAGAAATGTTCATTTTGACTGAGCCTGTAGCCTTTCACGGAGAAACTACCGACATCTGCGTCAACTGCTTTTGCAACATGAAACCTCTCACTGGCGACAGCCGATTCAGAAACATTCAAAACTATGCCTGGAATGGGAAAAATTGGCGCATTGTCATTAATATCCACAATTTTCACTACGAAGCGGTAGTGATTGAGGGGAGAACGCACAATAGCCTCCACTTCAAGAGCACACGTGACAGCTCTTACACAGAGCTCCTCTCGGTCTATTCTGTCCTTCACAAAAAGAATTCCCGTTTTTGCGTTAATCTCAAAGTACTTGGCTAATTTTCCTGTAATCTGAAAATTCCGAGTCTCTAGTTCGTTAAGGTTCAAGTTAAAATCCTTCGCCAAATTCCCGACAGTTGTACCAGGGTCTGACTCCTCCGTGACGGAATAAACAGTTAGTCCAGTCGAAGCTCCGCATATGTGAAAAACGTGTAGAAAACATGCTATCCAAGAGCGAAAAACTATATCCTTTAACATTCTTGCAGCCTTTTTTTAAAAAAAAAATTAGCTAAGAAAAGCATACTATAATGCACTATAAGCCCTGAATGCCTCAACACTAGACTAACCACGATGAACAAACGCAGCGTTAGTTTATTTTGTAGGAGGAGTCTCAAGAGTGAAAGAAAAATGTTTTGTGCCTACTTTACTATGAGCACAAGGCGACATCTTGTGGTGGTAAAAAGAAAATGTAATAATAAATAATTTCTCAAGAAAAAAAGAAAAGGATTATGTGTATTCATCACTGTGTGGGAACCAAAAGGTGTTGTGTGGGTTGAGGCCAGTTTAGACGTTGGTTTCACTCGTGTACTTTTATCGATGAAAAAGACTTTCACGGACTCCGATGTAAAAAATGATAACAAGCTTTAATCCACAGTTTTGCCAATATTTATACACACCGAAGAAATCAAAAACAAGTCTTATCAAAAATAAACAGTACTACGGTAAGAAAACGTTTACCTCGTACTTTCGCTGCCTCAACTAAGCACGTAGCGTGTTCACATGGAAGTATAATACATCCATGCGTGTTCATCACATCACCGGAGCGCAAGCTCCTGTCTTAAAGCGACAGTAACTTACATAATCACTATATCAAAAATCTCCAAAATCAAGATAAATACAACTTAAATTAACTTAACTATTATACTAGTACAAACTTTTATCTAGAAACATGACACAATATTAGTATAAATCAGAATACAAAAGTAACTAAGTAATAACACAATGTAGGCCTATATAATGCAAATATGCATAAATCAACTTGGCATCCACAGGTGTATACACACTCACTTCTTATGGGAACAGAAGACAGGTCCACATGATCTAAATCCTTCATTATTAGATCAACAACATTGCTTTAAGTTCCAATACGGTTAGGTTGTTAGGTTAGGTTAAGATAAGGTTATGTTTAGAATCCATGAAATGAATGTAGGTCAAATGTTCATATGAAATATGGAAACCTAACTGTGTGTGAGTGTGTGTGCGCTTTGATTGCAGGTGTGTTTTTGCAAAACACATCAAACCAATGCCAACCCATACCTTGTCTGTGTTAGGTAAAGTCTGTGTCCTGGTGAAAGTGTCTCCTCCGTTAATACTGATCAGTTCCGCATCTACAGGAGGAAACGGTGCGGGGAAAACCACTACGTCGCTCTTGAGTGTGTCTGAGCTGAAGCACACGTCATACTGCTGAGTGGATTTGGAGTAGGACCAGCTCCCGTCAGGGTGGGTGGTGATCATGGGGGCGCTGTACCTGCTGAAAGAGCTCTCTGTCCTGTGACATCTGACTGCTATTAACGTGATGAGACTGAGCAGAAAGATGACTGACACCGCCACAATGGCGATGAGCAGGTACAGGTTTAAATCCGAGAAGCTGTCCTCCTTTATGGGCACATGTCTGAACTGAGTCTGAATGTCCGCTGTGCTCTCCACCACCACTACATCAATAGACACAGTGCGGACAGGGAGGGCTCTCCGTTATCACACACCAGCACCACCAAGGGGTGACTTTTCAGGTCATTGTCACTCATCCTCCTCTTGGTGCGGATCTCTCCGGTGCTGGTCCCGATCCGGAACAGGTTGTTCCCTTTGGGCTCAGACAGGTGATAAGAAAGCAGCGCGTTGTATCCAGAGTCTGCGTCTACAGCCCTGATCTTTGCCACAAAGTAGCCCGCTTCAGCGGAATAGGGGATGCTCTCACTGTTAACAGAGCCGTGCTCAGAATAGGGTGCTAGAATTGTGGGGCTGTTGTCATTTTCATCCAGAATAAAAACATTCACAGTGACGTTGCTGCTGAGCGGAGGGACACCAGAGTCTGTGGCCTGGACCTTAAAGTGGAATGTTTTGAGTTCCTCAAAGTTAAATGTCTCTAGAGTCACTATTTCCCCTGTCACTGAGTTTATATTCACACATGATACATGAGCGTTTTTTAATAGCAAGTACGTCACTTTTGCATTTTCTCTTTATCAGTGTCTGAAGCACTAAGAGTGTAGATTGTTGATCCTATTGGAGCATTCTCTCTGACATATACTCCAACGACTGGGTTTAAAAGTTGGGTGCATTGTCATTAACATCAGAAATATCTACAGATATTAGGCTGCTGCTAGTTAAAGGGGGGGTTCCATCATCACTGGCAACAATGGTCACATAATAGTGAGCTTGTTTTTCTCTGTCCAGTTCTCCATCCACAACTAAAGAATAATAACTTTTATAATTTATATTGAGCTTAAAGGGCACTGAACCTACAACTGAAGTGACAGTGACTCCATTTTTCCCCCCATCATCATCTGAAACTGTGACCAGGGCAACCACTGTCCCGGCTTCTGCGTTTTCTTTCACTGGATTCAGGAGTGAGGTCACTGCTATCTCTGGAGCATTATCATTAACATCAATCACTTCTATTAACACTTTACCGTGTACACTTTTGGGCGGCGAGCCTTTGTCCCTAGCCTGTATTCGAATATCAAATGCAGTGTTTCTTTCATAGTCTATGTTTCCCTCTACTGTTATCAGACCAGTTTCGGAGTTAATTAAGAACAAAGACGAGGGGTTGAAATCACCCCTTTCTATAAATGAATAAGTTACCTCACTGTTAACTCCTTCATCTAAATCTGTAGCACTTACAGTCAGCACAGATGCATGAAGCTGTGAATTTTCAATAACCTGCGCTTTATAAAGAAGCTGACTGAACACCGGAGCATTATCATTAGTGTCTATGACATTTACTACTATGTCCATTGATCCTGACAAAGAAGGCTTCCCTCCGTCAAACGCAGTCAAAGAAAGATGTATGGTAGGTACTTTCTCTCTATCTAAAGGCTTTTGTAACACCAGCTCTGCTGATTCACTGTGTTGTCCACCATCCAGTGAGAAATATTCGTTTGCACTTAGCCTGTAACCTTTTATAGAATTAATGCCCCAGTCTGGGTCACTTGCAATAGGAAGTAGATGCTTCTCCCCAGTCAAAGACGATTCAAATATATTAAAAACATGCTTCTTATCACGGAAGACAGGCGCGTTGTCATTTATGTCAGAAACGTGGACTTCCAGACGATGCAGGTGTGTGGGATTGCTCAGAATGGCTTCTACGTGGAGTGTGCATTTGTCCATGCGTGGACAAAGCTCTTCACGATCAATCCTGTTACAAACAAACAACTCCCCCGTTTTCAAATTCACGTCAACATATTTGTTCAGATTGTCAGATAGAATCCTCAACTCGCGTGTTTCCAGAGTCTTTACGTTAAGGTGTAATTCCTTAGCGAGATTCCCCACCGCCGTGCCTTTGTCCACCTCCTCCGCGACGTTAAACGACAACTGTGCACTGGTACAACCATAACAGCAAAGCAGCGCTACATATAAAATCCAATAGGCAACTGTAACGCACCCCATCACTGCAGTGATAATAGTAAAATATTCGTCCCAGGAAAACGCATTATCAGCATCGCCATAAACAAGCGTCTCTACTCCGTCAAAGCGGTTTTATACTGCCTTAGGGTGGAGCTTTAGAGAAATTTAGAGGAAAAAACACCACAGGATTTTTTGTGGTCTCGTGCGCCACCAACTGGACACCAACTGGATAATAAGAGTGAGTGGTTGAGAAAATTCTAAAGAACTTTCTATATATTTAGTAGGAGCCAGGTACTGAAGAAAAAAAATCACTCGCGATGAAAAATCAGAACCCTGGAAAGCGCACGTTGTAATTGCTAATAAAAAGTCAAGTTAATACATGTAACCGAGGGAGTGTTGCCAGATAAATTCTAATTAATAATGTAAAATAAAAATAACCAACGACGAAACTGGCATATGCCAAAAATAAAATATAATAAATGTAGAAGGACACAGGTTCGTTGAACTGGCTGAATATGAGACTAGAGACAGGATTTCTTATGAAAATATACAAAATCTTTGTTAATACATTAATATGTTAATTAGTAGTTTATCATTTGTTGTTAAAATCACAGTTCACTGAGTGTGAGCTGAACAATCATTAAGGCCAAAATATTTGGAATTGAATTTAAAACTGGCATAATAAAATGAGAGTATATATATATATATATATATATATATATATATATATATATATATATATATATATTTTTTTTTTTTTTTTTTTTTTTTTCATCTTAATGGTTGTTCAAACAACTGACAATTGTAGACTTTTTACCACTTGGGAACCGTTTTGTGTTGACTGTAACAACTCTGTCAGTAACAAAAGCAACTGGATGAAATATAACATTTTGTTATTCTGTTGGATAGAATGTCGCATACCTTGTCTGTATTAGGTAAAGTCTGTGTCCTGGTGAAAGTGTCTCCTCCGTTAATACTGATCAGTTCCGCATCTACATGAGGAAACGGTGCGGGGAAAACCACTACGTCGCTCTTGAGTGTGTCTGAGCTGAAGCACACGTCATATTGCTGAGTGGATTTGGAGTAGGACCAGCTCCCGTCAGGGTGGGTTGTGATCATGGGGGCGCTGTACCTGCTGAAAGAGCTCTCTGTCCTGTGACATCTGACTGCTATTAACGTGATGAGACTGAGCAGAAAGATGACTGACACCGCCACAATGGCGATGAGCAGGTACAGGTTTAAATCCGAGAAGCTGTCCTCCTTTATGGGCAGATGTCTGAACTGAGTCTGAATGTCCGCTGTGTTCTCCACCACCACTACATCAATAGACACAGTGGCGGACAGGGGGGGCTCTCCGTTATCACACACCAGCACCACCAAGGGGTGACTTTTCAGGTCATTGTCACTCATCCTCCTCTTGGTGCGGATCTCTCCGCTGCTGGTCCCGATCCGGAACAGGTTGTTCCCTTTGGGCTCAGACAGGTGATAAGAAAGCAGCGCGTTGTAGCCAGAGTCTGCGTCTACAGCCCTGATCTTTGCCACAAAGTAGCCCGCTTCAGCGGAATAGGGGATGCTCTCACTGTTAACAGAGCCGTGCTCAGAATAGGGCGCCAGGATTGTGGGGCTGTTGTCATTTTCATCCAGAATAAAAACGTTCACAGTCACGTTGCTGCTGAGCGGAGGAACACCAGAGTCTGTGGCCTGGACCTTAAACTGGAACGTTTTGAGCTCCTCAAAGTTAAAAGTCTGCAGAGTCACTATTTCTCCTGTCTCTGAATTTATATTCACGGCTGATGTTATCGGGATATTTCTATGATTATTATGATTATTGTCCAAAAGAGTGTAACTGACTTTAGCGTTATTATCCAGATCTATGTCTGAAGCTTTTACAGAACAAAGCACTGAACCTGTCGGACTATTTTCTTTTACATAAACATTAATGACAGGTGCAGTGAAACGAGGCGCGTTGTCATTGACGTCAGACACGTGGACAGTGATGACCCGGATGCTGGACAGGGGAGGGCTGCCCTCGTCTGAGGCTGTTATGCTCACATTGTATTCATGAGTGTGTTCTCTGTCCAGAGGTCCGTCCACCACTAAGGAATAGTCGTTTTTGTAATTTGATATTAATTTAAAAGGGACTGAGCCCAGAACCTTACAGTGCGTCATGCCGTTGTTTCCTCCATCTCTGTCACTGACGCCTATGAGAGCCACTATTGTCCCCAGCTCTGCATCCTCTTTAACCGGCGTCATCAGGGACGTAATGCTAATTTCAGGAGCGTTATCATTTACATCTATTACCTCTATTAGTAACTTTGCATGTGAACTACGGGGAGAATGGCCAAAATCCTTTGCCTGTACTCTAACTTCATAAGCGGGAGTTTCTTCAAAATCTAAATCTCCCCTTACTGTGATTTCACCAGTTTCTGGGTTGAGATGAAATGCATTTGAAGGGTCTGTAATGCCCCTTTCACCATAGAATATACAATCCTACCATTCTGGCCCTCGTCTAAATCGGTTGCATTTATTTTAATCAATGTTGTTCCCTGTGTTGCATTTTCCAAAACTCTCGCTTTATACAGTGTTTTACTGAACGTAGGGATGTTATCATTAACGTCTGTAACATATACTTTAATTTGCAGACTGCCAGATTTGGGAGGTTTGCCTCCATCCACAGCTGTTAACAAAAAAGTGATAACAGACTGTTTTTCTCGGTCTAATGGTTTTTGAAGCACTAGTTCTGCAGACACACCGTGTTCTCCGCTCTGCACATCCAGAGAGAAATACTCATTTTGACTAAGTTTGTACGTTTTTACAGCATAACTCCCGGTATCTGCGTCTACGGCGACAGGGAGCAAATACCGCTCACCCACCAAGGAGGATTCAGATATATTTAATGAATGCGCGGTTAGAGCAAAGACAGGAGAATTGTCATTAACGTCCAAAACAGTCACTTCAATACGATGCGCATTCATAGGATTTCTTAAAACAGTTTGTATTTTCAAAGAACATTTAACCAAGTTCGGACAAATTTCTTCTCTGTCTATTCTGTCGTTAACAAAGAGAGCACCCGTCAGTGAATTCACGTCCAAGTAATTCTTACTGTAAGTAGAAACAATCCGCAGATCCCTGGTGTCAATGTCCTGAACATTCAAGTTTAAATCCTTTGCGATGTTTCCAACCACCGTCCCTTTGTTTGCTTCTTCAGAAACAGAGTATGACAGCTGTGCCGCAGACCATCCCCAAATATACAGACACACAAAGGCCCTCAACACGTTACATTCCCGGAAAAATGTAACAAACATTTTCCTGAGAAGAGGCAGTTGTCAGTGTGAGACTTGTTCCAAAAAGGCGTTTATTCCATTTGCCGTAAAAGTCGCCCCTTAGCGTGTCCCTTGCAGAAAACGGTGTGCGCGCATATGTGGATTGGTGAATGAAGACGTCACAAGTATTTTCTGGGGAGGAGTTTTGAATCATGTTGTCATGGTCTCTGCTGACATCACGTGGATGGTTTCAAGCGTACAGCAATTAACTACTAGTAAATAAATGTTGGCATATATCTTGGCCTTAAACAAAAAGAAAAAATTGAGGTAAGGCAAGGTAAACTTTGTTCCCGAAAGGAAATCTCTCTTGGGCCACAGTTTCCACTACTGCATCACTGTAAAAATCACACAAAGTCACTAACTATCACATACAATCCCCATAAGATCCACTGTATAGAACGACCTCCTCTGACCAGCACCACACAAAACCACAGTTCACAAGCACAGGTCCAAAGTCCACAACAATAAGAATTGGCAACCCGATGTATTAGAACTGTTCGTAGGTGCTGCAATAATAGTCTTCCATTTTTACACGTGAACCAGAGAAGTGAAATTCATTGAACACTTTAAAAAGTAGAGCATCATGCTATGAATGTAAATCACGTAAATAAATATAAATACGCATTTCATAACAGACATGGCATCAATGAACACACATTGCATCGACATACTAATAGATTTAATTCTTTGAGGGTCTAAAAAGACACGGGCATCTGCGTTAGCAACATGACAAAACAATACAATCACTTTGTCCTATTCCAAAGAGCGACAGTGGTAGGGACAAAGGAGCACCTTTAACGATTAACCTCAGGCAGCTCTAAATTGTCTACCTAAAGTTAAAAGCTCAAATTTCAAAAAAAACAAAAACAAAAACAAAAAAAAGCACCAGGGAGAGGTGGATAAGGAGTTACCCTAGGCAGATAATAATCATCATCATCATCATCATCATCATCATCATCATCATCATCATCATCATCATAAAAGTAGTAATAGTAGTAGTAGTAGTAGTAGTAGTAGTAGTAGTAGTAGTAGTAGTAGTACTACTACAATTAGTTTTAAAAGGATACCTTTTCTGTAGGTAAAGTTTGTGTTCTGGTGAAAGTGTCTCCTCCGTTAATACTGATCAGTTCCGCATCTACAGGAGGAAACGGTGCGGGGAAAACCACTACGTCGCTCTTGAGTGTGTCTGAGCTGAAGCACACGTCATACTGCTGAGTGGATTTGGAGTAGGACCAGCTCCCGTCAGGGTGGGTGGTGATCATGGGGGCACTGTACCTGCTGAAAGAGCTCTCTGTCCTGTGACATCTGACTGCTATTAACGTGATGAGACTGAGCAGAAAGATGACTGACACCGCCACAATGGCGATGAGCAGGTACAGGTTTAAATCCGAGAAGCTGTCCTCCTTTATGGGCACATGTCTGAACTGAGTCTGAATGTCCGCTGTGCTCTCCACCACCACTACATCAATAGACACAGTGGCGGACAGGGAGGGCTCTCCGTTATCACACACCAGCACCACCAAGGGGTGACTTTTCAGGTCATTGTCACTCATCCTCCTCTTGGTGCGGATCTCTCCGGTGCTGGTCCCGATCCGGAACAGGTTGTTCCCTTTGGGCTCAGACAGGTGATAAGAAAGCAGCGCGTTGTAGCCAGAGTCTGCGTCTACAGCCCTGATCTTTGCCACAAAGTAGCCCGCTTCAGCGGAATAGGGGATGCTCTCACTGTTAACAGAGCCGTGCTCAGAATAGGGCGCCAGGATTGTGGGGCTGTTGTCATTTTCATCCAGAATAAAAACATTCACAGTGACGTTGCTGCTGAGCGGAGGGACACCAGAGTCTGTGGCCTGGACCTTAAACTGGAACGTTTTGAGCTCCTCAAAGTTAAAAGTCTGCAGAGTCACTATTTCTCCTGTCTCTGAGTTTATATTCACGGCTGAGGTTATCGGGATATTTCTATGATTATTATGATTATTGTCCAAAAGAGTGTAACTGACTTTAGCGTTATTGTCCAGATCTATGTCTGAAGCTTTTACAGAACAAAGCACTGAACCTGTCGGACTATTTTCTTTTACATAAACATTAATGACAGGTGCAGTGAAACGAGGCGCGTTGTCATTGACGTCAGACACGTGGACAGTAATGACCCGGATGCTGGACAGGGGAGGGCTGCCCTCGTCTGAGGCTGTTATGCTCACATTGTATTCAGGAGTGTGTTCTCTGTCCAAAGGTCCGTCCACCACTAAGGAATAGTCGTTTTTGTAATTTGATATTAGTTTAAAAGGGACTGAGCCCAGAACCTTACAGTGCGTCATGCCGTTGTTTCCTCCATCTTTGTCACTGACGCCTATGAGAGCCACTATTGTCCCCAGCTCGGCGTCCTCTTTAACCGGCGTCATCAGGGACGCAATGCTAATTTCAGGAGCGTTATCATTTACATCAATTACTTCTATTAGCAATTTTGCATGTGAACCACGAGGAACGGGCCCTTCATCCACTGCTTGTACTCTAACTTCATACGCGTGAGTTTCTTCGAAATCTAAATCTCCCTTCACTGTGATTTCACCAGTTTCGGCATTGAGATGAAATGTGTTTGATGGGTCTGTAATGCCCCCTTTCACCACAGAATATACAATTTTGCCATTCTGGCCCTCGTCTAAATCGGTTGCATTTAATGTTATAATCTTTGTACCTTCTGGAGTGTTTTCAGAAACACTTACTTTATAAAGTGATTTACTAAACACAGGAGTATTATCATTTACGTCTAACACATTCACAGATATGATTAAGGTACCTGACTTAGGAGGTTTGCCTCCATCTACTGCGGTGAGAATAAGTTTAAGAAAAGACTGCTTTTCTCGGTCTAAAGGTTTTTGCAACACTAACTCCGCAGACACTCCCTGGTCTCCTCCGCTCTGCACGTCCAATGAAAAATACTCATTTGGACTTAGTTTGTACGTTTTTACTGCGTTGATACCTGTGTCTGCATCCACAGCCCCCGGGAGAAAATATCTTTCACCGGTTGAGAGTGATTCTGATATATTTAACCGAATCGTTTTTTCTAAAAATTCTGGAGAGTTGTCGTTAATGTCTAGCACGTTAACGTCAATGCCATAAACAGCCATGGGATTTTTTAGTACTGCTTGTGATCGTAATGAGCACTGCGTGTTACTTTGACAAAGCTCCTCTCGGTCGATTCGCTCGTTAACAAAGAGAGCCCCTGTCCGCTGGTTCACGTCTACGTAATTCTTTCTGTAACTTGAAACAATCCGCAGATCTCTGGCCTCAAGGTCCTGTGTCTTTATGTTCAAATCTTTTGCAATATTCCCCACTGTGGTGCCTTTGTTTGCCTCTTCAGAAATGGAATAAGAAAACTGAGCACTAGACCGGCCACAAAAATTCATCCACAAAGCCATGGCGATCCAAATATAATCCTTTGCATATTGACCAAACATTGTCGGTTTCCTTTATAAAAGAAAAGCATCCACAGGCCTTGTCATCTGCGCGTTAACTCGTCCCTACAGAATCAAAGCCGCACTATTTGTGATGGAAGTGCTAAAGACTGTCTAGTGATCACTCCCACTTCAGGGAGGAGCGAGAACACGGTCGTTATCATGGTCTCCTGCGACCTCATGTGGATAAAGACGGCGACACGTGACTGAGAAAGGCGTTTTTACTCTACACAGTTGATTTGTTAAAAAATTAACTTACACTGACATGCACAAATAATGGATATGTTTTATTATTAAAGCAAAGAATCACCATAACCAACACAAGCTCAAAGAAATGGTAAAATAGGATTAGAGTTGCCCGTTTGAGAAGACAAAGTGATCATCAAAAACTAAAGGGCTACGTTGGTAAGTAGTTTATGTGATCATGCTGGACTTTCCACTCAAAACTGTTTAATTTAGTAAGTTATTGTTCACTTCTGCAATCAGAATGAAGAAGGTTATTTACAAAATGCAGCGCAATAAAAAAAATCAGCTCCCAATAGTTGTGTGGAAAAATACATTTTAACCTGCAAACCAGGTCAACACAAGTTTATTTTTATACTTTGCTGTAAGATAAACAGTGACAATGTCGCAATGTGTGACAGACAAAAACACATGCAAAATATATTCACTTTATTCTGGCCTGTCCACTTTTCTTTCCCGCAAACTTTTGGTTTATTTGAAGTTAGCCTAAACCATAAACACAGTTAGTTCCTGTTTGAGATTGCCCCGAAAGACAGACAAGTTCGTTAGCTGTAACTATGGCTAACTTCAGCACCAGAGACAGCGCCCATAACCAACAAGTTATAGGAACAGACAATTGAAATGTTACATGATGACAGGCTATATGACGACTTGAGGTCTTTTAAATGCACATATCTTTTTCTGAGGTAACCCAGACCTATCCTTTTCTATTAATTTTAAATAATTCAACAGCTCAGTTGGTGTTGCAAATAAAATTATTAATACTTTACGTAGGCTACTTAAAACATACCTTGTCTGTATTAGGTAAAGTCTGTGTCCTGGTGAAAGTGTCTCCTCCGTTAATACTGATCAGTTCCGCATCTACAGGAGGAAACGGTGCGGGGAAAACCACTACGTCGCTCTTGAGTGTGTCTGAGCTGAAGCACACGTCATACTGCTGAGTGGATTTGGAGTAGGACCAGCTCCCGTCAGGGTGGGTGGTGATCATGGGGGCACTGTACCTGCTGAAAGAGCTCTCTGTCCTGTGACATCTGACTGCTATTAACGTGATGAGACTGAGCAGAAAGATGACTGACACCGCCACAATGGCGATGAGCAGGTACAGGTTTAAATCCGAGAAGCTGTCCTCCTTTATGGGCACATGTCTGAACTGAGTCTGAATGTCCGCTGTGCTCTCCACCACCACTACATCAATAGACACAGTGGCGGACAGGGAGGGCTCTCCGTTATCACACACCAGCACCACCAAGGGGTGACTTTTCAGGTCATTGTCACTCATCCTCCTCTTGGTGCGGATCTCTCCGGTGCTGGTCCCGATCCGGAACAGGTTGTTCCCTTTGGGCTCAGACAGGTGATAAGAAAGCAGCGCGTTGTAGCCAGAGTCTGCGTCTACAGCCCTGATCTTTGCCACAAAGTAGCCCGCTTCAGCGGAATAGGGGATGCTCTCACTGTTAACGGAGCCGTGCTCAGAATAGGGCGCCAGGATTGTGGGGCTGTTGTCATTTTCATCCAGAATAAAAACGTTCACAGTCACGTTGCTGCTGAGCGGAGGGACACCAGAGTCTGTGGCCTGCACTTTAAACAGGAACGTTTTGAGCTCTTCAAAGTTAAAAGTCTGCAGAGTCACTATTTCTCCTGTCTCTGAGTTTATATTCACGACAGATGACATGGCGACGTTCTGTTTATCAAAATTCAACAAACTGTAAGACACTTTTGCGTTCTCAGTTGAGTCTAAATCTGACGAGGTGAGCGTGTAAATGAGAGAGCCTATCTGACTGTTCTCTTTCACATAAATATTGATCACAGGTTCCTGAAAACGTGGTGGATTGTCGTTAACATCCCCAACTTTCACGTGAATGACACTGGCAGTGGACAGTGATGGCGTCCCTTCGTCTGCAGCTGTCATTGATATGTTATACTCAGACACAGTCTCTCGATCCAGGGACCGTCGACTAACAAGGAGTAATAGTTTTTATAGTTACGTTTCAACTTAAATGGAGCACTTCCCACTATTTTACAGTCAGTCAGCCCGTTTTTTCCTCCATCTCTGTCAGTAACAGTTATCATGGCCACAGCCGTGCCTATTTCTGCGTCTTCTTTCACTGGACTCATCACTGAAGTAATTGAAATTTCTGGCGCATTGTCATTTACGTCTATAACCTCCACTAAGACTTTCCCATGAGCAAGGCGCGGAGGCACGCCTTTGTCTCGAACCTGAACGCGGATTTCATAGGCTTGGTTTTCTTCATAATCAATATTACCTTTGACTGTTATTTCACCGGTATCTGCGTTTATTGTGAACTTTTCATTGGGTTAAATCGCTCACTTTCTGCAAACGAGTAAACAAGCTGACCATTTACACCTTCATCTAAATCAGTCGCTGTCAGTGTTAACAAGGTTGTGCCAATAATGGCATTTTCAACAACCTGGGCTTTGTAAAGACTTTTACTAAATAAAGGAGAATTATCATTCACATCTAACACAATAATCTTCAGCCGCACTGTTCCAGTTTTAGCTGGTTTTGCTCCATCTAAAGCCGATAAAGTGAGGTCAATTACAGACTGTTTTTCTCGATCCAGTGTTTTCTGCAACACAAGCTCTGCAGTCACGCTTTGAGCACCAGCGTCTTGTACATCCAACGAGAAATACTCGTTTGAACTCAATTTATACGTTTTACTGAATTACTGCCTTCATCTGCGTCATGAGCCGCCGGTAAAGGATATTTTTCGCCTACATACGAGGACTCGAAATTTCAAATGTATACATCTCTTGATAAAAATTGGGACATTGTCATTTATGTCAACAATGAGACCTCAATTCTATGCAAACCATGTGGATTATTTACAATCGCTTCTACATTCACAACGCACTTTACCGCATTGGGACAAAGCTCTTCTCGGTCTATTCTTTCATTGACAAAAATGACTCCAGTTTTCCTGTTTATATCCAAATAATCCTGATCTTGAGCAGAAGTGACGTGAAGTTCCGTTGTTTGTAGTTGCTGTGAATTCAGTTTTAAGTCCTTGGTGATATTTCCAACCGTGGTTCCTTTCTGCGATTCCTCTAAAATAGAATAAGATATTTGTGCAGCAGAACCTTTGCACAGACAAAGCAAAACGAAACAGGGGCTCCAGTTATAAATCCATCGTTTTTCATCCGCCATTGCGACATAAAAAGCAAAGGTAAATCCTCTTTTAGAGCCTGTATCATCTCATTTATCAATAGATGTTCCGTTTAGTTTGCAGTGTCTTTTATGTTCACCCAAAGCGACATCAGTACGCGGTTTATACCAGTCTGAATTTAACGCTTAAGAAAAGGATGGGCGTTGTGGGCGGGGTTAGCAAAACGTCACTCACAAGAAATGCCCTGGTCTCCAGCGACATCTTGTGTTTAAAGCAATGTATAAGTAATACACAGTAAATGTTTAAATAAATCAAATATTATTAGTAAGAAATATTGTTCTCCCTTAGGTTTTTCTGGTGCAAGCCAGCACTTTTGTCTGTACATTCACTGACAGACAATTGCCTTAAAAACAATAATTTCAGTACCTTGGACAGCACAAACAAAAGAAGAATATTCTCTATTGTGCATTTGTATGTGCAATAACAAACTTCTGCTATGTCTGCTTCTCTGAACAAAACACTACATCCTCTTTAGTGTTAGTACAGCAACATATGGATACACTGTCACATAACAGCTTCTGAATGTTGTTTTCAAAATGAAAACCAGACAATGGCAACAAGCACAGTTATTGTTCTTGTATTTCGTCTACATACTTTGAACAAATGTGATAAACTCTGTTAAAACTATCAAGAATGTAACTAAAACATCAGAATACATTCTCAAACCTGTGCCTATGTATGTACAAAATTGACATGAAAAGCAATTAAGCCAGCTTAGTATAAATAGGAACACCACATCAACAAGAAGATTTCAATGAAACACAAGCGTATTTCAAGTATGTGGGCAAAATGATAAATATTTGAGTGAAAGAGGTGACACGCAAATGCCTTAACATGTTAAACCAGTTTTACAAAACATGAATAATATGACCATTTCAACCCATTAGAGAGCACAAAACAAAAGACAACTGTTTCCCTTGTGATGTTTCAAGACATGCTCCAAAAAGTTTTTGAACTCCATTCACTTTTACAAAAATAATCTGAACTTAACTATGTGGATAACCTTGCTAAGATGTTGTCATTTCATGTTTCACTTGAAAAATGTAATAGCTATGTGAATATCTCAAAGGAACATAACTTACAACGGACCTTGTAAGCTTCAGTTGCAGTCCCAGTTATTGTCAATTGTGGTTGTTTCAATTGTGTCTCAAGATTAAAAGTGGTGGGATTTACAAATGTTTTACATCGTTTCTAATATTATCTTATTTAAATAGTATTACTTTTCCTAAATGTGAAGAAAACAATCAATCAATCAAAAAAAAAAAAAAAAAAAAAAAAAACTTAAAAGATTCTAGTTATTGGTATGATAGAATATGAACAATTAACTAGTACAAGTGTAGTGACAAAAGGCTAAGTTCTAATCAGATCATAATTTGAGCAAAGCAAATTACGCTATGGACAATTGCTTTATCTGCCTAAAAATGCAGAATTACTAAAACAAAAGTAAATTTAAAAAAAAAAAACAAAAAAAAAAAAAAAAAAAAAACACAAACCGGGAACATTTGGATGGAGCAACAATTTTACAGTATGTTATGACTGAAGGCTGGCAGGAGACATTTTGTAAATATAGGAACTTTAAAATAACACGGTCAATGTGAAGCATACCTTGTCTGTATTAGGTAAGGTCTGTGTCCTGGTGAAAGTGTCTCCTCCGTTAATACTGATCAGTTCCGCATCTACAGGAGGAAACGGTGCGGGGAAAACCACTACGTCGCTCTTGAGTGTGTCTGAGCTGAAGCACACGTCATACTGCTGAGTGGATTTGGAGTAGGACCAGCTCCCGTCAGGGTGGGTGGTGATCATGGGGGCGCTGTACCTGCTGAAAGAGCTCTCTGTCCTGTGACATCTGACTGCTATTAACGTGATGAGACTGAGCAGAAAGATGACTGACACCGCCACAATGGCGATGAGCAGGTACAGGTTTAAATCCGAGAAGCTGTCCTCCTTTATGGGCACATGTCTGAACTGAGTCTGAATGTCCGCTGTGCTCTCCACCACCACTACATCAATAGACACAGTGGCGGACAGGGAGGGCTCTCCGTTATCACACACCAGCACCACCAAGGGGTGACTTTTCAGGTCATTGTCACTCATCCTCCTCTTGGTGCGGATCTCTCCGTGCTGGTCCCGATCCGGAACAGGTTGTTCCCTTTGGGCTCAGACAAGTGATAAGAAAGCAGCGCGTTGTAGCCAGAGTCTGCGTCTACAGCCCTGATCTTTGCCACAAAGTAGCCCGCTTCAGCGGAATAGGGGATGCTCTCACTGTTAACAGAGCCGTGCTCAGAATAGGGCGCCAGGATTGTGGGGCTGTTGTCATTTTCATCCAGAATAAAAACGTTCACAGTCACGTTGCTGCTGAGCGGAGGGACACCAGAGTCTGTGGCCTGCACTTTAAACTGGAACGTTTTGAGCTCCTCAAAGTTAAAAGTCTGCAGAGTCACTATTTCTCCTGTCTCTGAGTTTATATTAATGCAGATGACATGGCGACGTTCTGTTTATCAAAATTCAACAAACTGTAAGACACTTTGCGTTTTCAGTTGAGTCTAAATCTGACGAGTGAGCGTGTAAATGAGAGAACCTATCTGACTGTTTCTTTCACATAAATGTTGATCACAGGTTCCTGAAAACGTGGTGGATTGTCATTAACATCCGCAACTTTCACGTGAATGACACTGGCAGTGGACAGTGATGGCGTCCCTTCGTCTGCAGCTGTCATTGATATGTTATACTCAGACACAGTTCTCTATCCAGGGACCGTCGACTAACAAGGAGTAATAGTTTTTATAGTTACGTTTTAACTTAAATGGAGACTTCCCACTATTTTACAGTCAGTCAGCCGTTTTTTCCTCCATCTCTGTCAGTAACAGTTATCATGGCCACAGCCGTGCCTATTTCTGGTCTTCTTTCACTGGACTCATCATTGAAGTAATTGAAATTTCTGGCGCATTGTCATTTACGTCTATAACCTCCACTAAGACTTTCCCATGAGCAAGGCGCGGAGGCACGCCTTTGTCTCGAACCTGAACGCGGATTTCATAGGCTTGGTTTTCTTCATAATCAATATTACCTTTGACTGTTATTTCACCAGTATCTGTGTTTGTTGTGAACTTTTCATTGGAGTTAATCGCCACTTTCTGCAAACGAGTACACAAGCTGACCATTTACACCTTCATCTAAATCAGTTGCTGTCAGTGTTAACAAGGTTGTGCCAATAACGGCATTTTCAACAACCTGGGCTTTGTAAAGACTTTTACTAAATAAAGGAGAATTATCATTCACATCTAACACAATAATCTTCAGCTTCACTGTCCAGTTTTAGCTGGTTTTGCTCCATCTAAAGCCGATAAAGTGAGGTCAATTACAGACTGTTTTTCTCGATCCAGTGTTTTCTGCAACACAAGCTCTGCAGTCACGCTTTGGTCACCAGCGTCTTGTACATCCAACGAGAAATACTCGTTTGGACTCAATTTATATGTTTTTACTGAATTACTGCCTTCATCTGCATCATGAGCCGTTGGTAATGGATATTTCTCGCCCAGATATGAAATTCTGACATGCTTATTTTGTATACTTCTTGCTTGAATTTTGGGTGATTGTCATTGATATCAATAATAGCCATCTCATTCTATGCAAACCATGTGGATTATTTACAATCGCTTCTACATTCAAAACGCACTTTACCGCATTGGGACAAAGCTCTTCTCGGTCTATTCTTTCGTTGACAAAAATATTCCAGTTTTCCTGTTTATATCCAAATAATCCTTATCCTGTGCAGAGACAACGCGAAGTTCCGCTGTTTGTAGTTGCTGTAAATTCAGTTTTAAATCCTTAGTGATATTTCCAACCGTGGTTCCTTTCTTCGATTCCTCTAAAATGGAATAAGATATTTGCGCAGCAGAACCTCCCAGCAGACAAAGCAATGTGAAACAGAGGCTTAAAATATAAGTCCATTGTTTGACGTTCGCCATTATTTAAAAAAGACAAATGAAACCACGTTTATACCCTTAATTATCCCATTTAAAGTCTCCCTTTAGCATCCGTTTTTCGATTTCTGCACCACGGCGTCAGTACGCTTTTTTCACAAAGAGCAGTGGGACTTTAAGAAGAGGAAAGGCATTGGGGGCGTGGACAGTAAAACGTCACTAACATGAAATGTCCTGGTCTGCAGCGACATCTCGTGCTCAAATCAATGTATAAGTAATGTGAACGTTTAAACTAAAAAGTGCATGCTCCTGCCTTAGCTTTATCACATTCAGGCCAGCTGTGTTTTCCATAGTGTCACAGATAGACAAATTCCTTCGACATTTCAGCACCTTGGACAGCACAAGCGAAAGAGTGTCTCTATTGAGTGTGCATTTATGCAACAACCAACTCTTATTTTAATTCTGCTTCTCTGATCAAAACATCACATTCATTCTAGTGTCAGTACAGAAAAAGATCGATACATTGTCATAAAACAGTGTCTAACATTGTTTATGAAATGAAAAACGGAAAAATAAAGACACTGGGCCATAGCAATTAAAACTTGTTATTTTTTCAATCTCTTAGACTCTGAACACCTATTTATTAAATGTCTAGAAAATATCAAAAGTATAATTCAATTTACAGAAAACATTCTCAAAACTGTGCATATTTCATTATGAAATTAACAGCAAAGCAATCGAGCCACTAGCCTATACCATAAATATGTATTTAGACATAACGACAACAGAAAGAGTTTTATGAGACTCAAGCTGTTTTGTTGTTTTTTGTATTGAAATATGTAAATATCAGCACCTTGGACAGTACACAACAAAAGAAAATTATTTTTCCCCTCTTGTGCTGTCTATAAATGACATGCTTCACTATGTTTTAGGACTCCACTAACTTTTACTGAAATCATTTGAACATATACCTACTGGTTAACTGCTAAAATATTTTTTTTCATGGTTCATTTCAATGTAAAGAGTTTATATGTATATCTCGGGTGAACAAAAATAATAATAAGCATTGTAAGCTTAAAGTGCGTATGACAGGTTGGAGTACATTTTTGGTAAAATATAGCAAACATGATCATGATTAAGATTTGACTAAACATTTAGCTTGCTTTTACCCAATTTGGTTGCTTTTAGGAAGTTTATTATTGTCTTTTGTCCAGTAAATATGATATGTGGAGGGGAATAATGTTACCTAGCAACCACATTGCAAATCTTTGCCAAAATCAAATTAACTAACCCAGAAGTGACAACGTGACAAAGTATTATACCTTATAAGACTTAAACTGTGTTAAATTATTGCTTAAACTCCCAGTAAAAAGTGTTAATTGTGTGTATAATGTCTTTGCATTTTGTCGCTTTTTGGTGACATATGTGGAGGGATTCTGTTATAGAATTCAGATTACTTCCTCTAATTTTTACCTTTTGTTTGTCAATTTCTTCATAAATTGCAACTTAACTGCTGTAAAACTATGATAAATATTTACCACAAAGACTATCACACCAAACTAAGTCAAAATTAGAAAAATTTGTTTATCTGTCATACGCACTTTAATTTATTGAAAATGTAGTTGATTGTGCAAACATTGTTTAATTGTATATCAAGATGAAATTACAAACGCTTTACTTTGTTGTACTCTTTTTTTTTTTTGAAAATTGGTCTTGTTTCAGTGTTTTATTTTTGAAAAAGGGAAGGCAACATTAAAAATTAAGATTTAAATCAATCTATACATCAGTCAATTTAAAAAAAATGACAAATGTATCCGTTTCTGACAATCTAAAAATTGATAGGGTGAAGAAATACGCAATCAACCAGTTGTAAACATATTGCTGTTTTCAAAACACACACTCAAAGGCAGCCCAAGCTAAATCAGAGAATTTTGAACTTTGCAGATTAGTCAAGCCCGAAAATGCAGAAATACTAAATCATGTAAATTAAACAAAACAACTCTTGGCACTTTTCTGATGAGGGCACAGTTTGTAAAAGTCAAAAACTCGCAGGAGATAAATTTGCATAATAAGGAACGTTTAAAAAACGATGGAAATGTGAAGCATACCTTGTCTGTATTGGGTAAAGTCTGTGTCCTGGTGAATGTGTCTCCTCCGTTAATACTGATCAGTTCCGCATCTACAGGAGGAAACGGTGCGGGGAAAACTACTACGTCGCTCTTGAGTGTGTCTGAGCTGAAGCACACGTCATACTGCTGAGTGGATTTGGAGTAGGACCAGCTCCCGTCAGGGTGGGTGGTGATCATGGGGGCGCTGTACCTGCTGAAAGAGCTCTCTGTCCTGTGACATCTGACTGCTATTAACGTGATGAGACTGAGCAGAAAGATGACTGACACCGCCACAATGGCGATGAGCAGGTACAGGTTTAAATCCGAGAAGCTGTCCTCCTTTATGGGCACATGTCTGAACTGAGTCTGAATGTCCGCTGTGCTCTCCACCACCACTACATCAATAGACACAGTGGCGGACAGGGAGGGCTCTCCGTTATCACACACCAGCACCACCAAGGGGTGACTTTTCAGGTCATTGTCACTCATCCTCCTCTTGGTGCGGATCTCTCCGGTGCTGGTCCCGATCCGGAACAGGTTGTTCCCTTTGGGCTCAGACAGGTGATAAGAAAGCAGCGCGTTGTAGCCAGAGTCTGCGTCTACAGCCCTGATCTTTGCCACAAAGTAGCCCGCTTCAGCGGAATAGGGGATGCTCTCACTGTTAACAGAGCCGTGCTCAGAATAGGGCGCCAGGATTGTGGGACTGTTGTCATTTTCATCCAGAATAAAAACGTTCACAGTCACGTTGCTGCTGAGCGGAGGGACACCAGAGTCTGTGGCCTGCACTTTAAACTGGAACGTTTTGAGCTCTTCAAAGTTAAAAGTCTGCAGAGTCACTATTTCTCCTGTCTCTGAGTTTATATTAACGACAGATGACATGGCGACGTTCTGTTTATCAAAATTCAACAAACTGTAAGACACTTTTGCGTTCTCAGTTGAATCTAAATCTGACGAGATGAGCGTGTAAATGAGAGAGCCTATCTGACTGTTTTCTTTCACATAAATGTTGATCACAGGTTCCTGAAAACGTGGTGGATTGTCATTAACATCCGCAACTTTCACATGAATGACACTGGCAGTGGACAGTGATGGCGTCCCTTCGTCTGCAGCTGTCATTGATATGTTATACTCAGACACAGTCTCTCTATCCAGGGCACCGTCGACTAACAAGGAGTAATAGTTTTTATAGTTACGTTTCAACTTAAATGGAGAACTTCCCACTATTTTACAGTCAGTCAGCCCGTTTTTTCCTCCATCTCTGTCAGTAACAGTTATCATGGCCACAGCCGTGCCTATTTCTGCGTCTTCTTTCACAGGACTCATCATTGAAGTAATAGAAATTTCTGGCGGATTGTCATTTACGTCTATAACCTCCACTAACACTTTCCCATGAGCAAGGCGCGGAGGCACGCCTTTGTCTCGAACCTGAACGCGGATTTCATAGGCTTGGTTTTCTTCATAATCAATATTACCTTTGACTGTTATTTCACCGGTATCTGCGTTTATTGTAAACTTTTCGTCTGGTTTAAACCGTCCTCTTTCTGCAAACGAGTAAACAAGCTGACCATTTACACCTTCATCTAAATCAGTTGCTGTCAGCGTTAACAAGGTTGTGCCAATAACGGCATTTTCAGCAACCTGGGCTTTGTAAAGACTTTTGCTAAATAAAGGTGAATTATCATTCACATCTAACACATTAACCTTGAGCTGGATTGTTCCAGTTTTAGCTGGTTTTGCTCCATCTAAAGCCGATAAAGTGAGCTCAATTACAGACTGTTTTTCTCGATCCAGTGTTTTCTGCAACACAAGCTCTGCAGTCACGCTTTGGTCACCAGCGTCTTGTACATCCAACGAGAAATACTCGTTTGGACTCAATTTATATGTTTTTACTGAATTACTGCCTTCATCTGCGTCATATGCTGCAGGAAGAGGGTGTTTTTCGCCAACATATGAGGATTCGTACATGTCCAGTGTGTACATTTCTTCCATGAAATTTGGATTGTTATCATTGATATCAATAATAACGACCTCCATTCTATGCAAACCATGTGGATTATTTACAATCGCTTCTACATTCAAAACGCACTTTACCGCATTGGGACAAAGCTCTTCTCGGTCTATTCTTTCATTGACAAAAATTACTCCAGTTTTCCTGTTTATATCCAAAAAATTCTTATCCTGCGCAGAGATAACGCGAAGTTCCGTTGTTTGTAGTTGCTGTATGTTCAATTTTAAATCCTTAGTGATATTTCCAACCGTGGTCCCTTTCTCCGATTCCTCTAAAATTGAATAAGATATTTGCGCAGCGGAACTTTCCAACAGACAAAGCAAAATGAAACAGAGGCTCCAGTTATAAATCCATTGTTTGACATCCGCCATTGTGACAAAAAAAGCAAAGGTAAATGCCCGTTTAGAGCCTGTATCATTTCATTCATCAATAAATGTTCATTTTAGTTTGCAGTTCCCTTTAGAATATTCCAAAGCGACACCAGTACGCGGTTTTCACAAAAAACAGTCTGATTATGACGCTTAAGAAAAGGATGGGCGTTGTGGGCAGGGTTTGCAAAACGTCACTCACAAGAAATACCCTGGTCTCCAGCGACATCTTGTGATTAAATCAATGTATAAGTAACGTAAATGTTTAAATAAATACAATATTTTTAGTACTAAAAGGGTATGTTGTTCTGCCTCAACTTATTCAGGTACAAGTCAACAGTTTTGTCCATACGTTAACTGATAGACAATTGCCTATCTACAATCACATGTTTATCCTAAAACACTTATAATATCATCACTTACGATGCCTTGCGAAAGTGTTCAACCCCTTGAACTTTGTTACATGTTGTTTTATTATGACCACAAAAATGAAACCTATTTCACTGAAACTTTGTGTGAAAGACCAACACTAAGTTGCACACAATTGTGAAGTTGAAGGACAGTCATACATGATTTTTCTTTTTTTTTTTTTTTTTTACAAATAAAAAGCTGAAAAGTAGGCGTGCAAAATTATTCAACCCCTCTGAGTCAATATTTTGTGGAACCGCCTTTTGCTGCAATTACAGCTACAAGTCTCTTTGGGTATGTTTCTACCAGCTTTCCACATCTTGAGACTGAAATTTTTGCCCATTCTTCTTTGCAAAATAGCTCCAGCTCAGAACAGATTAGATGGAGTGTGTTTGTGAACAGCAGTTTTCAGATCTTGCCCCAGATTCTCGATTTGATTTAGGTCTGGGCTTTGTCTGGGCCATTCTAAGACATGAATATGTTTTGTTTTAAACCATTCCAATGTAGCCTTGGCTTTATGTTTGGGGTCGTTGTCCTGTTGAAAGATGAACCTCTGCCCCAGTCTCAAGTGTTTTGCAGACTCCAATAAGTTTTCTTCCAATATTGCCCTGTATTTGGCTCCATCCATCTGACCATATTCCTTGTCCCTGCTGAAGAAAAGCACATCCAAAGCATAAGGCTGCCACTTCTATTTTTGATTGTGGGGATGGTGTATTTAGAGTCATGAGCAGTGTTAGGTTTCCGCCACACATAGCGTTTTGCATTTTGGCCAAAAAGTTACATTTTGGTCTCATCTGACCAAAGCACCTTCCTCCACATGGTTGCTGTGTCCCCCCATGGTTTTTGGCAAAGTGAAAACATGATTTCTTATGGCTTTCTTTCAGCAAAGGCTTTCTTCCATAAAGGCCAGATTTGTGTAGTGCACGACTAAAAGTTGTATGTTGACAGATTCCCCAACCTGAGCTGTAGATCTTTGCAGTTCCTCCAGAGTCACCATGGGCCTCTTGGCTGCATCTCTGACCAGTTCTCTCCTTGTTCAAACTATAAGTTTAAGTGTACGGCCTGGTCTTGGTAGATTTGTGCCATACTCCTTCCATTTATGGATGATGGTGTAAACAGTGCTCCGTGAGATGTTTAGAGCCTTGGAAATATTTTTTTAACCTAATCCTGCTTTTTGCTTCTCCACAATTTTATCCCTGACCTGTGTGGTGTGTTCTTTGGACTTCATGGTGCTGACTGCTCCCCAGTACTCTCAAACTAACCTCTGAGGTTTTTACAGAACAGCTACATTTATACTGAGAGTAGATTACACACAGGTGGACTCTATTTATTTGTTAGGTCAACATTGGAACGTTCTAAAGCCTCTAAAAGTAATGTGTTGCACTCAGAAAAAAGGGGGTTGGATAATTTTGCACGCCTACTTTTCAGCTTTTTATTTGTAAAAATAGATCATGTATGACTGTCTTTCAACTTCACAATTGTGTGCAACTTATTGTTGGTCTTTCACACAAAGTTTCAGTGAAATATGTTTGATTTTTGTGGTCATAATAAGAGAAAATGTAAAAAAAGTTCAAGGGGGTTGAATACTTTCGCAAGGCACTTACAGGACAAATACCTTGGAAGTATTTGTTGTTTATTTAAAATAGTGTTATGAAGAAATTACATGGAGGCTGCCATTTTGCTGCGGTTATGACATAAAATAGTGTTGTCAGGTAACAGGTAACTAAGCAGCATGAATTCCTGGGTTAAACCTTGTCAGTTTGAGCCGTAGCAAAGCCAAAAACAGAACGATTATGTGGAATCTAGTAAAACTGAAGATAATCAAGAGGAAGAGGCAAGAACTGGACACTGTCAGTGGTGTTTTGTTTCAACTGTTTCAACAGCTCCCAGTGGCTTGAAAACAACATAAACAATGACAATTTTATAAAAAATAGTAAACAGTTATATATTTGTTTGTAATTTATGTTAAAAAGCATAACCCGTACTAGCATTTTAGCCATATTTGTCTTCATATCCAGGGTTCCCTTTAAAATCAAACATTTCAGCACCTTGGACAGCACTACCGAAAGAAGAATATTGTACTGCAACATATGAATACATTATCATGAAACAGCATCTGAACATTGTTTTTAAAATGAACAAAGAAAAATGACCACAGTGAAAGGAACAACAGGCAGAGCGTTAGAAGTAAGTTAATGTCATTACAATATTTCTCTAGAGATTGCCGGTTCCCCTCTGCCGGCAGAGGGGAACTTCAGCGTCCAAAGTTTTATGTTTTTAGTTTGTTTGTGTGTTTTTACCATGTCGCCTACCTACAGCCTTCAGTGTTAAGCACCTGTGCATAAACTTTCATTCATTGGCAGCGATGGATCTCTTTGTCTTTGCTGTTTTGTGGACTCTGCTCTGCCTCCCGATTTGTATTGGCGTCTCACTTCCCGGCTCGCGGATACAGTATACTCGGGATGTGCTCTTACAACTTAACATTCCGGGCCCGTCAGATCGATTACGACCAGATATTCAACTGGGTGAATGGATCCGAAAAGACGTCAGCGAAAACACTGAAATACCGAGAATAAAACGAAGGAAGCGAGGGAAAAGGGGAGGTGTCAGGCTGCGGCTGAGGAAACGCCAGCTCGGCCGCTTTCCCCTCCCATCTGTCATTCTGGGGAACGTACAATCCCTACGGAATAAACTTGATGAATTGCAAGGAAACGTTCGCTTCTTACAGGATTACAGGAACTGTTGCTTAATGGCATTCACTGAATCGTGGCTTACTGAGCGGGACTTGGACCACGACCTGTCCATTGATGGATTTGGAATACCCTTTCGTCAGGATCGCGTCTCGGAGGTGACAGGGAAGACTCGCGGAGGGGGCGTATGCTTGTATGTTAACAAGCGCTACTGTAGCCCTACGTCTGTTACAGTGAGGGAGAGACTTTGTACATCCGATGTGGAGCTCCTCTCCGTGTCTCTCCGCCCCTTTTATCTACCCCGTGAATTCCCGCAAATATTTATAACAACTGTATATATCCCTCCTAAAGCAAATCCCACTAATGCAACAAGCACCATAGTGGACCTGGTGCATAAATTACAGACTATTTCCCCTGACGCCCCCAATTTTGTACTTGGTGACTTTAATCATGTGTCCTTGAAGAAGTCACTAAAAACTTTTGATCAGTACGTCACCTGCCCAACCAGAAAGGAAAAAACTCTGGATGTCTGTTATGGATCAGTTAAGGGGGCGTACAAATCTTTATGCTTGCCTCCACTGGGGTCTGCAGACCATAACTGTGTGCTCCTCCTCCCTATTTATAGAACGGTTTTAAAAAGGGAAAAAGTACAGAAAAAAGAGGTGAAAATTTGGACTGAAGACTCTATGGCATGTCTTCAAGGATGCTTTGACTGTACTGATTGGGAGATGTTTAAAGACTCCTGTGACAGTATAGATGAACTCACTGACGTGGTTTGTTCTTACATCACATTTTGTGAAAGCGTTGTGATTCCTACCAAGACCATTAAGATTTATCCCAGTAACAAACCATGGATGTCAGGAGCAGTAAAACACAGCTTAAAGAGGAAACGAGTGTCTTTTAACTCAAATGATCCAGCTGAAATAGAGAAAGCAAAACGAGAGGTTAAAATTGATATCCTTACAGCGAAAGAGAAATATAAAACTAAAGTTGAAAACAAACTAGCACAAAATAATCTTGGTTCAGCCTGGGACGGTATGAAGGCAATTGCAGGCATTCACAAGCCAAAAAACAATGAAATTGTTATTGAAGGCTTTACTTCAAACTTGGAAATGGCAAATGCTTTTAACAACTTTTATCTCAGATTTGATCAATTTGACTTTGGCAAAGATATAAAAAATCTTAAGGCAGCTTTAAGTGACAACAATCACCTGGTACTGAAGCAGGGAGATGTTGAAAGGGCATTCCTATCTGTGAAAACCAACAAAAGCCCTGGTCCAGACAAAATCTGTGGTACTTTGTTGAAAAGTTGTGCGAGACAACTGGGTTATATTTTCTGTTTTATTTTCAACATGTCTTTGTCCTTGCAGCGAGTGCCAAGTTTGTGGAAGCAAGCTTTGGTTGTGCCTGTTCCCAAAGGTTGTAGACCTAAAGTTTTTAATGACTTTAGGCCAGTTGCACTCACTTCTTTAATTATGAAGTCATTTGAAAAGCTAATGAAGGCTGAGCTCTTACAAGAAACAGAACATCTCCTCGATCCTTTGCAATTCGCCTATAGAGCACATAGAGGAGTAGAGGATGCTGTTATTACCCTTTTAAACTTTTTATTCAGGCATTTGGAGGGAAGCAAAACACATGCGCGACTATCTTTTATTGATTTTTCATCCGCTTTCAATTCCATCCAACCTCACATTTTAGCAGTAAGATTGATTGAGCATTTTAATTTAAAACCTAATATGGTGGGTTGGATTTTAGACTTTCTGACGAACAGGACCCTAAGAGTGAGGGTCAATGGTCTTTTATCTGAGGAGTTGAGCTCCAATACTGGCTCACCGCAAGGCTGTGTCCTTTCTCCATTACTTTTTATTCTTTACACAAATATCTGTCAAACTAAATATCAGAACAGATACATTCTTAAATTTGCGGATGATACTGTAATTGTAAGTTTATTGCAAAATGATGAATCAGGACATGGTCCTGTTATTAACGATTTTATTGAATGGTGTGATGAATCTTTTTTGTTTTTAAATGTCTCTAAAACCAAGGACATGTGCATTGATTTTAGAAGACAAGCGCCGCTACAGGATCCAACTATTATCAAAGGACAGCCGGTCCAGCGTGTGGACAATTATAAATACCTTGGAACAATCATAGACTCTAACTTGAGCTTTATGGACAATTGCGACTCCATTTGTAAAAAAGGTCATCAGAGATTGTCCTGCCTGAGGAAGTTGGCTCGATCTAATATCGACAGCACCATGTTGAGACTTTTTACAAAGCTTTCATTGAACCTGTGTTGTCCTTTACAATTGTGGCTTGGTTTGGCAACTTAACTTTGAGAGATAAAAATTCTCTCCAGCAAGTGGTGAAGTGGGCGAGCAGACTGATAGGCTTGCCCCAGCTCAACATGTCGGAGCTGTATTCCACTCAGCTCCTGCGTAAGGCCAGGGCCATATCTATGGACCCCACACACCCACTATATGAGGAGTTTTTGCTTCATCGCTCTGGACGACGTTTTGTGGTCCCTCGCGTGAAAACTAAGCGATACAGAGACAGTTTTGTACCTGCAGCGATAAGATCTCTTAACAAAAATGGGGTTTAGAGGATCTCACCTTTGAGCAGAATCTTCTTTGTGCGACCATTGGACGGCTGTAGACTTAGGGTTGTAATGTAATGTTTTATTTGTATTGTTTTGTCTTGATTTTAATGTTTTTGGACATATGAGTCCCCCCTCTGCAAACAAATTTACCTTTGGGTACTAATAAAGAAACCTTGAACCTTGAACCTTGGAACAACAGGCAGAGCGTTAGAAGTAAGTTAATGTCATTACAATATTTCTCTAGAGATTAATTTTACAAGTATCAGAAGTGTAGCTAAATTATCAGAACACATTCGTAAAACTGCGCTTTCTGCATTTCCTTAGGAAATTGACATGACAAACATTCAAGTTACCAAAGCATCAGTGAGACTTAAGAGTGTTTTTGTTTTTGAAGTATGGAAGTAAAAATATTAAGACGACAATTTCAGCACCTTGAAGAGCTCACAATGTTTTAGAACTCCACTGACTTTTACTAAAATCATTTGATCATACAGATATGGATGACCCTGCTGAGAGGAACAAAAGAAATATTATCAATGTAAGTTTACTTTATTATAAATGTAATTGACTGTGCAAACATATTGTTTATCAATTGTATCCCAAGATGAAAAAGGAGTATGTAGGAGAGAACAGGACAATAGTAATACTTTTTTTTTTTCAGTTTGGCATATGAATTTAATCTTAGTTAAAGACATGCTTAAAACTAAATGTTACGAAAGGTGCAAATCTTGACTTGACATATGAACAGACTGGGTTCAGTCTGTTCATATGTCTTAAACTAATTATTTCGAAGCTGTTATCATTTCAAGACAAGAAAGTCAAGTGTTGCAATTGCCCCACAACATGGAGCAATTGTTAACACATCAAAGAGGAGATTGTAACGTATGAAATGTTTTCTTTTTTACAAATAAGTGAAAAAAAAAGAAAGAAAGCTCTGAATAAAATCAGTCAAACAAATCATCCACAAAACGTTTTTGGACAAAAACGTAAATCCATTCAAAATAATCCATAAAATGACCAAGAGGCAATTGTAAAGCGTTGTTAGATTTGCCCCATATGAGAGCGGCCATATTTATTTATTTATTTTATTTATTTATTTTTCTCTTAGTATTGGTATTTGTTGTTGTAAAACTCACTTTTTTTTAAACATCTTTGTCCAAAACAAAAACATTAAGTCATGTGATGTATAACTCTACTGCTCAAAAAACATTTTTTCTGCTGTAAAAAGTTTCCTGAAATGTCAAATGTCTTCAGTCAAACAAACAGGTGACTGATGATGACATGAGCCTGCTCTGTGCAATGCTTAAGCTTCTGGCTTGCTTCAGCCTGAAATGGGAACTTCTGTTACATTTGGCCCAAGTTACATTTGCCCTCAGTCTCCCCTACAAATAATTTAGTTCTACTTTTCAAATTTAATTATGTTTCAATATTTATTTTAATTTTCAAAAATAATGGGAAAAAGATTAGAAAGAAACATTTAAATCAATTAATAAAATAAAATATGCAAGCTTCAGGCAATCTAGAGTAGACAAATGCACAATGAACCAGTTGCCTACAATTCTGGTTAAAAAAATTGCTATCTTCAAAACAAATATCTAATGACATCGCAAGCTAAATCAGGGAAATTTGATCTCTGCTGATCAGTCTAGCCAAAAATGGGAATTACTCAACTCTAGGTAGTGTTTTGATGGGAGCACATTGTCAATTTTGCATATAGAACTTTAAACTAACATTTGAAATATGAAACATACCTTGTCTGTGTTAGGTAAAGTCTGTGTCCTGGTGAATGTGTCTCCTCCGTTAATACTGATCAGTTCCGCATCTACAGGAGGAAACGGTGCGGGAAAACCACTACGTCGCTCTTGAGTGTGTCTGAGCTGAAGCACACGTCATACTGCTGAGTGGATTTGGAGTAGGACCAGCTCCCGTCAGGGTGGGTGGTGATCATGGGGCGCTGTACCTGCTGAAAGAGCTCTCTGTCCTGTGACATCTGACTGCTATTAACGTGACGAGACTGAGCAGAAAGATGACTGACACCGCCACAATGGCGATAAGCAGGTACAGGTTTAAATCCGAGAAGCTGTCCTCCTTTATGGGCACATGTCTGAACTGAGTCTGAATGTCCGCTGTGCTCTCCACCACCACTACATCAATAGACACAGTGGCGGACAGGGACGGCTCTCCGTTATCACACACCAGCACCACCAAGGGGTGACTTTTCAGGTCATTGTCACTCATCCTCCTCTTGGTGCGGATCTCTCCGGTGCTGGTCCCGATCCGGAACAGGTTGTTCCCTTTGGGCTCAGACAGGTGATAAGAAAGCAGCGCGTTGTAGCCAGAGTCTGCGTCTACAGCCCTGATCTTTGCCACAAAGTAGCCCGCTTCAGCGGAATAGGGGATGCTCTCACTGTTAACAGACCCGTGCTCAGAATAGGGCGCCAGGATTGTGGGGCTGTTGTCATTTTCATCCAGAATAAAAACGTTCACAGTCACGTTGCTGCTGAGCGGAGGGACACCAGAGTCTGTGGCCTGGACCTTAAACTGGAGCGTTTTGAGCTTCTCAAAGTTAAAAGTCTGTAGAGTCACTATTTCTCCTGTCTCTGAGTTTATGTTCATGACAGATGACATGGCGACGTTCTGTTTATCAAAATTCAACAAACTGTAAGACACTTTAGCGTTCTCAGTTGAGTCTAAATCTGACGAGGTGAGCGTGTAAATGAGAGAGCCTATCTGACTGTTTTCTTTACATAAATATTGATCACAGCTTCCTGAAAACGTGGTGGATTGTCGTTAACATCCCCAACTTTCACGTGAATGACACTGGCCGTGGACAGTGATGGCGTCCCTTCGTCTGCAGCTGTCATTGATATGTTATACTCAGACACAGTCTCTCGATCCAGGGGACCGTCGACTAACAAGGAGTAATAGTTTTTATAGTTACGTTTTAACTTAAATGGAGCACTTCCCACTATTTTACAGTCAGTCAGCCCGTTTTTTCCACCATCTCTGTCAGTAACGTTATCATGGCCACAGCCGTGCCTATTTCTGCGTCTTCTTTCACTGGACTCATCATTGAAGTAATTGAAATTTCCGGCGCATTGTCATTTACGTCTATAACCTCCACTAAGACTTTCCCATGAGCAAGGCGCGGAGGCACGCCTTTGTCTCGAACCTGAACGCGGATTTCATAGGCTTGGTTTTCTTCATAATCAATATTACCTTTGACTGTTATTTCACCAGTATCTGCGTTTACTGTGAACTTTTCGTTGGGATTAAATCGCCCACTTTCTGCAAACGAGTACACAAGCTGACCATTTACTCCTTCATCTAAATCAGTTGCTGTCAGCGTTAACAGGGTTGTGCCAATAACGGCATTTTCAACAACTTGAACTTTGTATAGACTTTTGCTAAATAAAGGGGAATTATCATTCACATCTAAGACGTTAACCTTGAGCTGGATTGTTCCAGTTTTAGCTGGTTTTGCTCCATCTAAAGCCGATAAAGTGAGGCCAATTACAGACTGTTTTTCTCGATCCAGTGTTTTCTGCAACACAAGCTCTGCAGTCACGCTTTGGTCACCCGCGTCCTGTACATCCAACGAGAAATACTCGTTTGGACTCAATTTATATGTTTTTACTGAATTACTGCCTTCATCTGCGTCATATGCTGCAGGAAGAGGTGTTTTTCGCCAATATATGATGACTCTGCCATGTTAATTATATATATGCTTTGTTTAAATATGGGTAAATTGTCATTTATGTCCAGAATATTACCTCAATTCTATGTAAACCATGTGGATTATTTACAATTGCTTCTACATTCACAACGCACTTTACCGCATTGGGACAAAGCTCTTCTCGGTCTATTCTTTCATTGACAAAAATGACTCCAGTTTTCCTGTTTATATCCAAATAATCCTTATCCTGAGCAGAAGTGACGCGAAGTTCCGTTGTTTGTAGTTGCTGTGAATTCAGTTTTAAATCCTTTGTGATATTTCCAACCGTGGTTCCTTTCTCCGATTCCTCTAAAATTGAATACGAATTTGGTCAGCAGAACCTTTGCACAGACAAAGCAGAATGAAACAGAGGCTCCAGTTATAAATCCATTGTTTGACATCCACCATTGTGGCAAAAAAAAAGCAGCCGCAAATACCCGTTCAGAACATTTATCATCTCATTTATCACTAGGTGTTCCGTTTAGTTTTCAATTTCTTGTAGATCCATCCAAAACGATATCAGTACGCGATTTTCACAAAGAACAGTCTGATTTTGACGCTTAAGAAAAGGATAGGCGTTGTGGCGGGGTTAGCAAAACGTCACTCACAAGAAATGCCCTGGTCTCCAGCGACATCTTGTGTTTAAAGCAATGTATAAGTAATGCACAGTAAATGTTTAAATAAATCAAATATTCCTTTTACTTAAAATGGTTCTCCCACAGGTTTTTCTGGTACAAGCCAGCAGTTTAGTCAATTCGTTAACTGACAGACAACTATCTTAAAAAAACAACAACAACAATCATTTCAGCACCTTGGACAGCACAAACAAAAGAAGAATATTCTCTATTGTGCATTTGTATGTGCAATAACCAACTTCTGCTATGTCTGCTTCTCTGAACAAAACACTACATCCTCTTTAGTGTTAGTACAGCAACATATGGATACACTGTCACATAACAGCTTCTGAATGTTGTTTTCAAAATGAAAACCAGACAAAAGCAACAGGCACAGTTATTGTTCTTGTATTTCGTCTACATACTTTGAACAAATGTGATAAACTCTGTTAAAACTATCAAGAATGTAACTAAAACATCAGAATACATTCTCAAAACTGTGCCTATGTATGTACAAAACTGACATGAAAAGCAATTAAGCAGGCATAGCATAAAAAGGAATATCACATGAACAAGAATATTTCAGTGAAACACAAACGCATTTTAAGTATGTTGGTGAAATGATAAATATTTAAGCGAAAGAGGGGACACGCACATGCGTAACATGTTAAACCAGTTTTACAAAACATGAATAATATGACCATTTCAGCCCTTTGGAGAGCAGAAAACGAAAGAAAACGGTTTCCCTTGTGATGTTTCAAGACATGCTCTACAAAGTTTTTGAACTCCATTCACTTTTACAAAAAATCTTTTGGACTTAACTATGTGGATAACCTTGCCAAGATGCTTTCATTTTATGTTCACTTGAAAAATGTAATGACTATGTGAATAACTCAAAGGAACATAAACTATAATGGACCTTGTAAGCTTCAGTTGCAGCCCTAAGTTATTGTTAAAAGCAGTTTGTGCAAACATATTTTTCAGTTGTGTCTCAAGATTAACAAATGTTACAAACGGTTTACATCGTCCTAAATTATTCCTATTATTATCCTATATAAATAATATTACATTTCCAAAATGTGAAGAAAAATATTAATCAATCAAATAAAATATTGAATACCTTAAAAGATTCTAGTGATTAGTATGATAGAAATATGTACATATAACTAGTACAGGTGTAGTGAGAAAATGGTTAAGTTCTAAATGAGAACACAATTTAGAGCAAAGAAATTTACACTATGGACATTTGTTGTATCTTGCCTAAAAATGCACAATAATTCAAACAAAAGTAAATAAAACAAAACACAACCTAGGGAAAATTGTGGATGGAGCAACAATTTTAAAGTATATTATGACTAAAAGCTCAGGAAACAATTTTGTAGACTAAAGGAACTTTACAATAACATTGTCAATGTGAAGCATACCTTGTCTGTATTAGGTAAAGTCTGTGTCCTGGTGAATGTGTCTCCTCCGTTAATACTGATCAGTTCCGCATCTACAGGAGGAAACGGTGCGGGGAAAACCACTACGTCGCTCTTGAGTGTGTCTGAGCTGAAGCACACGTCATACTGCTGAGTGGATTTGGAGTAGGACCAGCTCCCGTCAGGGTGGGTGGTGATCATGGGGGCGCTGTACCTGCTGAAAGAGCTCTCTGTCCTGTGACATCTGACTGCTATTAACGTGATGAGACTGAGCAGAAAGATGACTGACACCGCCACAATGGCGATGAGCAGGTACAGGTTTAAATCCGAGAAGCTGTCCTCCTTTATGGGCACATGTCTGAACTGAGTCTGAATGTCCGCTGTGCTCTCCACCACCACTACATCAATAGACACAGTGGCGGACAGGGAGGGCTCTCCGTTATCACACACCAGCACCACCAAGGGGTGACTTTTCAGGTCATTGTCACTCATCCTCCTCTTGGTGCGGATCTCTCCGGTGCTGGTCCCGATCCGGAACAGGTTGTTCCCTTTGGGCTCAGACAGGTGATAAGAAAGCAGCGCGTTGTAGCCAGAGTCTGCGTCTACAGCCCTGATCTTTGCCACAAAGTAGCCCGCTTCAGCGGAATAGGGGATGCTCTCACTGTTAACAGAGCCGTGCTCAGAATAGGGCGCCAGGATTGTAGGGCTGTTGTCATTTTCATCCAGAATAAAAACGTTCACAGTCACGTTGCTGCTGAGCGGAGGGACACCAGAGTCTATGGCCTGGACCTTAAACTGGAACGTTTTGAGCTCCTCAAAGTTAAAAGTCTGGAGAGTCACTATATCTCCTGTCTCTGAGTTTATATTCACCATTGTGGATAAGTGAAGAGACTCGCCAATATTTTTAAGAAAGAGTAGGTCACGTGACCGTTTTGCTCAACATCAGCGTCAGCTGCTGTTACTGTTTTAATGATTGATCCTACTGCGCTGTTTTCCTTTAAATAAATATTTACTAGATTTTCTGTGAACACGGGGCTGTTATCGTTGACATCTGACACGTGCACAGTTATAACGCTCGTGCTGCTCAGAGCTGGGCTGCCTTTATCAACGGCGGTGATTGTAATATTATATTGAGGAGCGCTTTCTCTGTCTAATGGGCCGTTCACTACAAGAGAATAGTAATTCTTATAATTAGTTTCAAGTCTAAATGGGGCACTATTGTTTATGTGACATTGGACCTGACCGTTTTTACCTCCGTCTTTGTCAGAGACTGAAACCAGCGCAATGGCGGTGCCCAGAGACGTGTCTTCTTTGACAGTGTTCAGCAGAGACGTGACGGAGATTTCAGGCGCGTTGTCGTTTACGTCTAATACTTCAATCAAAAGCTTGGCGTGTGAACTCATCGGAGAGGTGGCTCTATCGCGGCTTGAACTCTGATCTCAAATGCACTATTTTCTTCGAAGTTAATATTCTTGATATTTGTCACAGTTCCTGTTTTTCCGTCAATAGCAAATACGTCGTTTCGTCTATTCTGTTCAACGTCGATGAAAGAGTACACAATCTCTCCGTTTACTCCCTCATCTACATCTGTAGCATTTACCGTAATGATGGAAGTTCCTATTTGAACATTTTCTGGAACAGAAGCTTTGTAAAGGTTTTCACTAAACACAGGGGCGTTGTCATTTACATCTAAGACATTAATTATAATGTCAGTAGTGCCAGATTTTGCAGGTGTTCCTCCATCAACAGCAGTTAAAGTAAGCCTTATAACAGACTGCTTTTCACGGTCTAAAGTTTTCTGTAGAACAAGTTCTGTTGTGACAGCCGCTCCCTGATGAGATGAAAGAGAAAAATATTCATTTGACTTAGCCTGTAGCTGTGGACGCTGTTTTTCCTACGTCTGCGTCATATGCTAATTTCAAAGGAAATTTGACGCCTGGTAATGTACTTTCTGTAATACTAATTGTTTGAGATTTGCTGATAAAGGAAGGTGCATTGTCATTTACGTCTAATATTATAAATTCAAGCCTATGCAGTTTAAGAGGGTTATTGATTACCGCCTCCACTGTAAGAGTGCATTTAGTCTCATCACCACAAAGATCCTCACGGTCTAATCTTTCGTTTACAAACAAGACACCAGTCTTTAGATTTACTTCAAAATATTTCCGATTGTGACTAGAAATAATCTGAAACTGCCGAGACAGCAAATCATGTGCGTTTAGAGACAGATCTTTGGCAATATTTCCCACAAAAGTCCCGATGTTCACCTCCTCTGAAACAGTGTATGAGAGCTGCCCCAAACTGATGTCCAGTAACGATCCAAAAGCGCGAGGCAAAGATATATCCTCATAGAGCTCAAAAAGACCATTGTTCCATCGGTCAAGGCACCAAGAAAACAGATAAAACAGTCTAAACACAAAAATCCACCAGACGATTTCCGAGAGGCATCACGGAGAACTAACTCTTTCTTTGTCGCTGGACCTCCTCTTACAACAAAGCCCAACGTCAGAGTTTAAGCTGGGAGGAGCCAACCATTTAAAACAAGATACGGTCAACAGTGTCCTCCTGTGTACGTTAGTCTCAACTACACTTACAAAAACAAATGTAATAACTTTTTTTTTACTTTTGTCCATGATGCTAAATACTTAAAAAAAAAGAAAGAAATAAATGAAATATAATATTTTAGGCATATTTTAAAAGCACATTCAGGACCAGAGACAGCGACATTACTTAATTTCTTACCTTGTCTGTATTAGGTAAAGTCTGTGTCCTGGTGAAAGTGTCTCCTCCGTTAATACTGATCAGTTCCGCATCTACAGGAGGAAACGGTGCGGGGAAAACCACTACGTCGCTCTTGAGTGTGTCTGAGCTGAAGCACACGTCATACTGCTGAGTGGATTTGGAGTAGGACCAGCTCCCGTCAGGGTGGGTGGTGATCATGGGGGCGCTGTACCTGCTGAAAGAGCTCTCTGTCCTGTGACATCTGACTGCTATTAACGTGATGAGACTGAGCAGAAAGATGACTGACACCGCCACAATGGCGATGAGCAGGTACAGGTTTAAATCCGAGAAGCTGTCCTCCTTTATGGGCACATGTCTGAACTGAGTCTGAATGTCCGCTGTGCTCTCCACCACCACTACATCAATAGACACAGTGGCGGACAGGGAGGGCTCTCCGTATCACACACCAGCACCACAAGGGGTGACTTTTCAGGTCATTGTCGCTCATCCTCCTCTTGGTGCGGATCTCTCCGGTGCTGGTTCCGATCCGAACAGGTTGTTCCCTTTGGCTCAGACAGGTGATAAGAAAGCAGCGCGTTGTAGCCAGAGTCTGCGTCTACAGCCCTGATCTTTGCCACAAAGTAGCCCGCTTCAGCGGAATAGGGGATGCTCTCACTGTTAACAGAGCCGTGCTCAGAATAGGGCGCCAGGATTGTGGGGCTGTTGTCATTTTCATCCAGAATAAAAACGTTCACAGTCACTTGCTGCTGAGAGGAGGACACCAGAGTCTGTGGCCTGCACTTTAAACTGGAACGTTTTGACTCCTCAAAGTTAAAAGTCTGCAGAGTCACTATTTCTCCTGTCTCTGAGTTTATATTGACGACAGATGACATGGCGACGTTCTGTTTATCAAAATTCAACAAACTGTAGGACACTTTAGCGTTCTCAGTTGAGTCTAAATCTGACGAGGTGAGCGTGTAAATGAGAGAGCCTATCTGACTGTTCTCTTTCACATAAATATTGATCACAGGTTCCTGAAAACGTGGTGGATTGTCATTAACATCCGCAACTTTAACATGAATGACACTGGCAGTGGACAGTGATGGGTCCCTTCGTCTGCAGCTGTCATTGATATGTTATACTCAGACACAGTCTCTCTATCCAGGGCACCGTCGACTAACAGGAGTAATAGTTTTTATAGTTACGTTTTAACTTAATGGAGCACTTCCCACTAGTTTACAGTCAGTCAGTCCGTTTTTGCCTCCATCTCTGTCAGTAACAGTTATCATGGCCACAGCCGTGCCTATTTCTGCGTCTTCTTTCACTGGACTCATCATAGAAGTTATTGAAATTTCTGGCGCATTGTCATTTACGTCTATAACCTCCACTAAGACTTTCCCATGAGCAAGGCGCGGAGGCACGCCTTTGTCTCGAACCTGAACGCGGATTTCATAGGCTTGGTTTTCTTCATAATCAATATTACCTTTGACTGTTATTTCACCGTTGTCTGTGTTTATTGTGAACTTTTCATCTGGATTTAATAGCTCACTTTTTGCAAACGAGTAAACAGCTGACCATTTACACCTCATCTAAATCAGTTGCTGTCAGTTGTTAACAAGGTTGTGCCAATAACGGCATTTTCAACAACCTGGGCTTTGTAAAGACTTTTACTAAATAAAGGAGAATTATCATTCACATCTAACACATAACTTCAGCTGCACTGTTCCAGTTTTAGCTGGTTTTGCTCCATCTAAAGCCGATAAAGTGAGGTCAATTACAGACTGTTTTTCTCGATCCAGTGTTTTCTGCAATACAAGCTCTGCAGTCACGCTTTGGTCACCAGCGTCTTGTACATCCAACGAGAAATACTCGTTTGGACTCAATTTATACGTTTTTACTGAATTACTGCCTTCATCTGCGTCACGAGCCACTGGTAAAGGGTTTTTTCACCTACAACGAGGACTCGTACATGTCTATAATATCATTTCTTGCTGAATTTAGGGAAGTGGTCATTCATATCAACAATAATTATTTCAATTCTATGTAAACCATGTGGATTATTTACAATCGCTTCTACATTCACAACGCACTTTACCGCATTGGGACAAAGCTCTTCTCGGTCTATTTTTTCGTTGACAAAAATGACTCCAGTTTTCCTGTTTATATCCAAATAATTCTTATCCTGCGCAGAGATAACGCAAGTTCCGCTGTTTGTAGTTGCTGTAAATTAAATTTTAAGTCCTTGGTGATATTTCAACCGTGGTCCCTTTCTCCGATTCCTCGAAAATGGAATAAGATATTTGTGCCAGCAGAACATTTGCACAGACAAAGCAAGTGAAACAGAGGCTCCAAATATAAGTATATTTTCTAGATCACCATTATGTAAAAAAAATAATAATAATAATAATAATATACGATGTGCCCTTTTATAATATGCATCACCTGGCAAAAAAAATCCCTTTAGATCCAGTTTCTTTCGTATTTTCCACAACGGATCAGTACACTGTTTTCACCAACAACAGTCTGCTTTTGACGCTTAGAGAAGGATGGGCGTTGGGGCGTGAACAAGAAAAAGTCACTTACATTAAATGTACTGGTCTCGAGCGACACCTTGTGTTCAAACAATGTATAGATGTTTATAAAATTAGTTTTGTTTCTGCCTTAGTTGTGACAAGTAGACCCCCTATGTTCATACTTTCACAATGAGTAAAAATCAAGGTGGCTTACCATAGTATTAATTAGTGAGCGTTTTCTTTCAATAATAATTGTAATCAGTGTTGGGAGTAACTCATTACAAAGTAACTAGTTCCCTTTTCAGTAACTAAGTAGAGTAATCATTATTTTTAAAAGGTATTATATGATAATTCACTACAGAAAATTCAGTTTTGTTTTGTTTGTTTTTTGTTTGTTTGTTTTTTATCAAAAGTGAAGTTTTATTATTTAAAGTTGTCATGCATAATAATCAATTGCATTATTATGTGTCATCACACTTCCAAAAATAGTAGCAATGAAATGAGATGCATACCTTGTCTGAGTTAGGTAAAGTCTGTGTCCTGGTGAAGGTGTCTCCTCCGTTAATACTGATCAGTTCCGCATCTACAGGAGGAAACGGTGCGGGGAAAACCACTACGTCGCTCTTGAGTGTGTCTGAGCTGAAGCACACGTCATACTGCTGAGTGGATTTGGAGTAGGACCAGCTCCCGTCAGGGTGGGTGGTGATCATGGGGGCGCTGTATCTGCTGAAAGAGCTCTCTGTCCTGTGACATCTGACTGCTATTAACGTGATGAGACTGAGCAGAAAGATGACTGACACCGCCACAATGGCGATGAGCAGGTACAGGTTTAAATCGAGAAGCTGTCCTCCTTTATGGCACATGTCTGAACTGAGTCTGAATGTCCGCTGTGCTCTCCACCACCACTACATCAATAGACACAGTGCGGACAGGGAGGGCTCTCCGTTATCACACACCAGCACCACCAAGGGTGACTTTTCAGGTCATTGTCACTCATCCTCCTCTTGGTGCGGATCTCTCCGGTGCTGGTCCCGATCCGGAACAGGTTGTTCCCTTTGGGCTCAGACAGGTGATAAGAAAGCAGCGCGTTGTAGCCAGAGTCTGCGTCTACAGCCCTGATCTTTGCCACAAAGTAGCCGCTTCAGCGGAATAGGGGATGCTCTCACTGTTAACAGAGCCGTGCTCAGAATAGGGCGCCAGGATTGTGGGGCTGTTGTCATTTTCATCCAGAATAAAAACGTTCACAGTCACGTTGCTGCTGAGCGGAGGGACACCAGAGTCTGTGGCCTGCACTTTAAACTGGAACGTTTTGAGCTCTTCAAAGTTAAAAGTCTGCAGAGTCACTATTTCTCCTGTCTCTGAGTTATATTAACCATCGCTGATGCCTGCAAATTACTTGTATAATTGAATAACTTACACGACTGTTTTGATCACCATCAGATCAGTTGCAGAAACTGTTTTATATTTTTCCAGTTTGACTATTCTCCTTTACATATATATAATGAAATGTTCTCGGAACAAAGCGCGTTGTCATTAACATCTAAAATGTGAATGGACACTACACTTGTGCTGGAGAGTGGTGGAGTACCTTTATCTATTGCTACAAAGGTTACATCATAGTAAGATACACTTTCCCTATCCATTGGTCCATCAACTAACAGTGAGTAATAGTTTTTATAATTAGGTTCCAATTTAAAAGGAACTTCATTCTGTATTAGGATTTTAACTTCGCCATTTTGACCACCATCTTTATCTGCGACAGACACCAGAGCGATCACTGTGCCTACAGCAGTGTCTTCCCTCACACTCTTATGTAGAGATGTGACTGTGACTTCAGGGGCATTGTCATTCAAGTCCTCTACTTCAACAAGCACTTTACAGTGAGCTGACATCGGGGCTGACCTTTATCACTGGCCTCTACACGGATCTCAAAAGCCTTGATTTCTTCATAGTCTATGTTTCCTTTTACTTTAATTATTCCGGTTTCACTTTCTATTTCAAATAATTCCAGGTACATGGTCTTGATCTTTGTTTCTCAGAGAATACACAATCTCACTGTTTTGCCCCTCATCTGCATCAGTGGCATTTACAGTTATCACAGTGGTGCTATGGCTGCATTTTCGTTAATAGTTGCTTTATACAAAGATGCACTAAAAACCGGGATGTTGTCATTGATATCTAAAACATGAACAACCAGCTCAGAGGTGCCAGATTGGGAGGAGACCCTCCATCTACAGCCGTCAGAGTCATCGTAATGACAGGCTGCTTTTCTCTGTCTAGAGCTTTTTGCAAGAGTAGCTCTGCGGACACTCTGCCCTCCGCTTTGTGCACCACCAAAACAAATAATGATTCTCGCTCAGTTTGTAATTATTGATTCCATTTTTACCTACATCCATATCACTGGCTTCAGACAGCTCAAATTTGACACCTGGTAATGTACTTTCTGCAATGTTAATATCTTTGCCTCTTCTTAAAACACAGGTGCATTGTCATTAACGTCTAGGACTTGTACATCAATGTGGTAAAGCTTTAATGGGTTATTTATAACAGCTTCTATGTTCAGAGAACATTTATTTTCTTTAGCGCACAGCTCTTCTCGGTCTATTCGTCACTTACAAACAGCACACCCGTCTTTAGGTTTACATCAAAAAATTTCTTTTTGATCCTTTAACAATTTGAAACATACGTGACTCTAAATCCCGAGGGTTTAGACTTAAATCCTTTGCGATATTTCCAACAGCAGTTCCCAGGATCACCTCCTCAGACACAGAGTATGAAAGCTGCCCCAGCACCGTTTTCACTTGAAGGTCAGTAAAAATAAACTGCAAATCCAAAATAGCTCCATACCAAAGATAAAGGCATGTTTCCTGTGTTTGTTCCCCAAATGCACAATTTTTAGAAAAAAAAAGAACACATACATTTTCTTCGACGTTAAAAAGATTTCATCCTCTGTTCCCTTGCTCTTTGTTTAAAATTTGAAGAAGGCAGAAAGCAGGAGGAGCTTTATATGCTGCACTGCTCTTGGCTATGCCATGGACCAACAGCGGCACTAAGTGGACAAACAGAGTCAATGCGACTGTGAGAACGCCAGTTTAAAGTGTAATGCAGAGCTGTGATGTTGACCTTTCAAATATGCACACAAACAGATATAAAGCATTGTATAATAGGAAAAAATACAATCTTTCTTCTATTAATTTACACACCATTTAAAGCCTGTGTCTTAAACATTGAAACTGCAGAATCAAGGCAATTGTAGAAAAGTGAGGTGGAACAGTGAGGTTGAATCCATAAACTGGGATTAATATCAGATACTAGAAAATAAAAGTGTTTTGGGCAAACAAAAGCTATGCAAGCATGTAAGTGATATCAGTGTCATAAAAATGTATATAATATACTTTAAATAGTGTCTTTATCAGAGTATCAGAGATTATGAAAGAAACATCATCTTGAGCCTTAATTTAACCCTTGTTAGTTCCTAATCTAATGTTGGCGCCTTTTACTTCACTTATTATCCCCTCTAAAAATATAATAACCTTTTTTTTTTTCAAAGGTAAATATATATATATATATATATATATATATATATATATATATATATAATATATACTTGTATATATATATAATAAACACTTTTGTTATAGTACTACATAGTAGTAAACTATGCTACTATCTATACAATACTTTACAATTGTGATTTCCCAAACATTTGTGCTGGCTCCTTTCCAGAAGAACTGAAATTTGTTGTTTTTAGAGTTGATGATTTATTGTGTGCATTTCCCTTGACAGGCCTGTGAATGTAAGACACAGGCCCTTTCCCAAACCAGCCCCTAATCCCTCTCCCTAAGACTACACACTACACTTCTTGAGGGAGACTCCCTTAGTTCTCTCATTCCGGAAACAGCAGACACACTTCACTCTCTTAACTTCTTTATTGCATTTGGGACTTGAAGGCAGCATTATCACCACCTACTGGGCACTTTTAGTGTTTGTCTTGTTTACTATTGTTTTGACTGTGACAAAAAATGTAATATAAAATTCCCTAACATAAATATTCCTCTTCTCACGCAGTTTGTCCATCATTACAAACAAAGAGACACCAGTGAAAGCTCTGCCTGTGAGTCACAATATCAAAGGTACTTTCTATCCTTATTTATTTTTGATATCATATTGTAATATGTGTCTGAGGCGCAAATGAATCCAGCCTCTTTTTTGTTTATAAGACGATTAAAAATGTCCAAACATTTTGAGTCTAGCATTTTTCAGGACAATTAAAGCTAAATTTGCATCAGTATAGTTTCTTCTCATTTTAAAATGATAGTGTTGGAGATAAATGTTAATTAAACATCTTTAAACTTTTATAAAAAGCTGGAACTAATCTCATGTGGTGCATGTTTCCCATGGGGCTGTTTCAGTGTTACACCACCCAGTTCAGTGAGCACCTGCTGCTCACTCACTGTAAAGTGTCTTACTGTCCCTTCTCACTCTGCCCTTGTGCATTTCGGACACACTTACCTCACGGGAGCGCGCAAATCTTAGTGTTTAGGGTGTAGGAAAGTGAGTTGGGAGCAGTTTGGGAAAGGCCCACAGTTTCCCCATGCTTTCTATGGAGCTCTCAGGTGAGGACACGTTTGTATTTAGAGGCTCCTGGGGACGTGGCCTCACCTGGGCGGGTTGTAGGTTTCTATTTGTTGGTGTGCGTGTGTGTGTGTGTGTGGGGGGGGGTTGTTTGAATGTAGTGTCCTTACTACAATGAGCTAAGCTGTCTTTGAACTTTTTTTTGTGCTAGTAAAGTACAAAAGTTCATATTCATTTTTTTTTTACATTTTACCTCGCTCTTCACTTATAGTGTCTTTAATTATGCTGACAAGAAATAATTTAAAATAAGCTAATGACATTGATTGATTTTGATTGGCAAAGTTTAAACATCTACTTATAATTTAACATATCTAAAATTCCTTGCAAAAAAATGTGATATACAGTGCAATTTGAAATAGAGGTGCAAAGTATCAATGATTAAGGCTTTGGCTTCTAATTAAGAAGGTTGTGGGTTTGAATCCCAGATTGGACCAAAATCGACATTTATAATCTCACTGGGTGGAGTTTGCATGTTTCCCTATGTTACAGTGACTTCATTCTGGTTACTCAGGCTTTCTCCCATCTCTAAAGACATGCGTGTATAAGTCAACTGGCAGCACTGTAAAATGTTTCTAGTAAGTGAATGAGAGAACTGTGTCTATCTCTGTATTAACTCTGTGTTAAGTTGGCGCTGTTCAGAGTTTCCCCACTTAAGGTGCAAAGTCACTGAGTACACTCCCAATACCAATGACCCCAAATATTTATATGGGTGTATGTATGAATCCCTTCTCTCTTGCCACATACATACATACATACATACATCATACATACATACATACATACATACTACATACATACATACACATATACATATACTAATACATATACATATACATATACATATACATATACATATACATATACATATACTTAGCTCACACATTTATTTTTAGCAGAAACTGTCTGGAAAATCCCACCTCCCATGTAATCCCTGGATTAAGCCTTGAATTCAAAGCCCCTGTCCTATCATCTGGAAGCATGATTTGATTTGCAAATATTAATAACCACCACAGATGCAATGTCAGTGACCCCAAAACACCATATTAATAATAATAATAATAATAATGGCTCATAAGAAATCAGTGTTCATTTATTTTAATGTAGTGGAAACAATGGCACTGAGCTTGCACACACAAAACTCTCCCTGGCTCAATACAGCACATGATGAATTTCACCGATTCATAGTTTATTTGAAGGTCAGAGTCCATAGCGTCAATCCTAAAGCATTGTATTTTAATTAAATCAACTGCACATCACTGCTACAATGAAGTTGACACAGAAAACACACTCAAATGAGACATAATGCAGGGTTGAGCTCTGCCTCTTGCTGATAGCATCACATCAATATATATTTATGAGGAATAGTTTAGTGTTTTTACATGTCAGCTATTGTACAGAAATGAGAGCTTTTACTGTGTATTACCTGAATTATATTTTACAACATGCTTTTTATTCTGAAAGCATACAGGAGTAATATAACAGGGAGTAAACTTTACAGGATTTGTAAATGATAGTTTTTTTTTTTTTTTTTTTTTTTTTTTTTTTTTTTTTTTTGTTTTTTTTTTTTTTTTTTTTACACATTTTTTTCTTTGCTTTACCAAAAACAACCCCAAGACATGGCACATCACTTGACACTCATACAGCGTAACAAAGCCCCCTAAAACGTGTGGCTTGTGTAATAGTAAATAAAAATATAAAATCAGTCCATGTGAATTGTCCAAGAAGCAAGATACATTACTGCTTTTGTAAAAAAAAAAAAAAAAAAAAAAAACATTTAGCATGCAAGAAATATGGAGGAATACATTCAACTATCCAACATATCATATCACATTGTATTACTTTTGTAATAAGTAGCTTTGCATCAAAAATATCATATAAAAGTAGTTTAGTCCCTGTTAGCACTTTTCTCCTTTTCTAGGTAATACACTCGCTTAGAAACACTGAACTATTCCCTTAGCAGAAAGCAAACATTGTTTTTGAAGATCTTTAGCATTAATGAATCAAAGATTTTTTTTTACAAATACACAATTAATACTGTTGTCAACATGCATTTGGTGGATATTTACAGAAACAGTTGTATATTTTCCAGCAGAATAGCCCAGTGAGAGTGTAGCCTACTACAGTGCACGTCCAGACAGCCATGGGATGGACACAAGATGAGGGTGATGAACACACAGCTTGCCCCCTAATCCTCCACTGCCATACGGAAACGGACCTGTAAACAATATTAAAAACAATATTCAAATATAAGCGAAGCACATTTGTCATAAAACCTAGTGACAATAAAGGGCCAGTTATTTATTGTAAATTATTACAACTCAACTCCTGAAATCATACTGTTTTCATCAGAGGTGGACAGCCCTTAGCTACATTTATCTGAGTAAAAATGTCTCTTAGATAAAAGTGGTTCTTCCTAATATGAGTAAATCATTTTTCACTAAAGTTTCGTGTGAACAAATTGATCCCTTCAGATAGGATTCTCATTTGTGTGAATTTTTTGCATCAATGAAGGTTTGTCCTTACAATTACATTATTTTAAAATATATATCAAATGTTACATCAGTAGTGGTCCAACTTTTACTAGAGGAACCACCTTTTTATGTACCTTTACTCTTACTTCAGTACACATTGTGGCCACTCTACCCACCTCTGATTTAAATACAGTGCAAATATTCCAGACTGTATGTTGGGAGGAAAGCATTAGCAGAGGGTGACAGCAGGACTCAAACCGCTAAATTATTTATAGATTAGCAGCACATCAACCAAATATCAACCCCTCTTGATAATGACTGCTTTTTACACCACTGAAGAAAGTGTGGTGCATTGAAAACCAAGTAGATATGTGTTTGAATGGGGGTGGGTGCTGCCAAAGGATGCTTTAGGGCGAGTCCTCCCCCTCCTCCCACTCTCTCTTCCTTCTGCTTGGTCTCCATAGCAACGCCATCCCTCGTACAGACTATGCATGCCAAACAACCACACCAATGTGCTAACACAGGCAGGGTCTAAACTGATTTTTACTATTTGTGACTAAGTTATTTAATTCTGTCATCTTGCTATAACAACAGAATAAAATAGACAGATTTGTGGTTAAAAGCCATTACATTCTGCATTCTCCAATCTCATATAAACACACAACATTCTTTTACTTGATGCTGTATTATCTGTCTGATCAAGATACTTTAGTTTAATGGCTATATTGGTTTTGTTTTCTCCTTATAAAAAGCCTGACCTTTACATTCTGCCATGTCCTACCCACTATCCACAATGCCTTCTGGGATTTCAAACCACCCCCACCCGCTGAGCATACACAAAACCGCCTACATGTGCTGACTGACTTACTGATGTCACGGTGAGATCATTGTATTCCACAAAGCTCTGGAAGCTTTTTACTTGTATTGGACAGTCTTTCTCTGATATTCTAAAATGCAGCCACAACCAAATGCAATAGCTTCACAAAGGCCATTATGCAATAAAGTACAAAGGCTAAAGAAACTTCTGGAATATTTTGATAAACGTTCATTTATTTGTTTTTTGCTTTGCGGCTCCTTCAGATGTGCTCAGCAAAAGAGGGTGTGGCACAATCCAGACAAACTAAAACCAGGGCAAATGAGAGCAGGGCATGACCCAAACATGTGCACCCTCCCTTGGACTAGAGAGACAGCACTCACTTCACTACTTACTCTACTGTAAAACAACAAATGCATTAGAATTATAATTGGTGCCACTGTTTGTTATTATGAAATTCTAAACAGAGTGTACTCTTGTGAGACCATTAAGCAAACATATTAACAAAAGAAACTGTAATATAGCTACAAGGAAGTGATTGAAATCTGATTGGTCGGTGAGAATCAATGTCGCCTAAAGACTGTACAGTGATTGGCTTGGCTTTTGTCTGGAGACAAATACAGTTCCCATGGGAAGCACCAGTAATTGATTCACTTCTGTGCTGTATCCATGGTGACGCAGATGCAGACCCCGTCCAGTGCCCTGCTCTTTTTGAATACAACAACTATAAGGAAGTGTTAGTTTTAATCACACAAGTGAAAGATTGTTTCATTTTGTATTATGTTGAAGAGATTCAGACATGTCCTGTTTAGTCTCATTCCCACATATTCTCGCATGAACGGTTTAAGCAAAATCATTTTCGTGGGATTACAAATAAATCTTTCTTCACAGCGCTTAACCCAGATTTGTCCATCAAACAGTCTACTAGGCCAAAGGGTGATGTCTGTGCTGGTGCACAATTAGATATGGGTGAAAATGGGACAGGTCATGTGTTGCATAGATCAATAGTTACACTGAAACATAGTTATTTTACTGGTCACTACATTTGTCAATATTAAAAAGAATGTGACACACATTCAGTATTTAAAAATAGTACAGTAGTTCACTGTGCTGCCACAAGGAGGAGCACTTTAGCTCATTTCACACCACACACCTCTGCAGAGAAACAGGGCAGACAGTGATACAAATCATATTACAGTATCATCCTGTACATTTACAAAATATAATATATGGATAATAACACTTGCAACACTGAAACAGTAACCATCCACAACAAGTAGAAACTGCACTGGCACATTGACATCCACACAAAACAAGGATGTGCCATGATCAGAGCACTGCCTGATTTGGCCATAAGAGAATTAATACCTCCAGTGAATATATTGAAAGAGCAGACTACAGCAGTGAGGGCTATTTTTACTGCCCTATGACTCATGCAGTAAATATGCAGCAGGCTGCAGTGCTGCATGTGAAGAGCACTGCAGGTGGAACTGAGCAGTGGGTTTGGACCAGAAAAAGTCATATCTGAATAATAGACGAAGCCTGGTCTGCAAAGGACCTCTCAGAAGCACTTCAGATGGATTTGTGGGGCTGCTCCACTTTTCACAGGACAGAGAAAAGAGCTATTTATAAAATTATAACAACTCATGTTCTGTCATATGATTTTGGCAAGTGGGTTAAGGCTGTTCAAAAACGTTTCCAAGACATTTAAAAGCACATCAATTAAACAACAACAATTTCATGCTCACATAGCCTGAGTTTGGACTGTGAGACTGTCTTCAGCACATGCAAATATGCCTCAAAGATTGTCAGTATTTACGTCTAAGTTAATATGTTTCTAAGCAAGATCACCTTTGAAACCAGGTTTTTATAAAGCATACTTTATGCTCTCTAATTGTATTAGCAAGTCAAAAAGATTAACTTACACTTGACACTGCACCATGGCCTTAATCCAGGACAATTGGGAATATGGGCACCACTGAGTGAATAGAACAGGATTTGACACAGGTTTAATGGACTTTGTCTAATGGTCTTGTTGAGCAGCTGCCTGGTTGTTACATTTTTCATTAATAACTTTTTTTAAGCAATTTATGAAAATGTGTTTTTTTTTTTCTAAAACACACTCAGTCAGTTATAGATGTCAGTTTTATTGTTATTGAGAAAAGAAGCATGGTTATTTTGCAAATGTTTTTAAATATTTACTGGCGAAGATAAAATATGAATAGAAATTCTTATTAAGCAATTCGATTAGGTTACCCACAAAAGCTTAGTATAGAGTATCAATTTATCAGTTAAAATTCAATCGTATTTTCTTTCTTTCTTTTTTTTTTCTTAATTACTGTATTTCAAAGTGGCAAGCCTTTTTGTCACCATCTTGCAATGTCATAAACAGACAGGAGGGGGCATAAGAAAAGGGAACAACTACAGTACATAAGAAAAGGAAGAGGGAACAAAGATGATTAAAATGAAAAAGGATTTATAGCACAAAGAGGAGAGCAGATTAGACTTGAGAGCTAGTGGGTTTGTGATGGTGGGAACAAAAACAGGAGGCGGAGAAAGCGATCTTTTCTGTGGGAGGAGAGCGTGCTGCACCATCGAGTCTGTCTTCCACACCCATCTCCCATTGTTACATTCACACACTACAGAAGATCGCAGCAATATCATTTCAACTCACAAACCTACAAATGTGCCATCACAGGACTCCGCTTTCCCTACAATCATAAAAGCTCAGTCATTAGATTACTACACATTACAGTTAATGGTGCTGTTTTTGACAGATGGTTTATCTAAAAGTAAAAGAACACCAGACTGATGTGGATGAGATGATTAACTCACTGCACGGATAGACAGGCTACAGTCTCCATTACCATAGTTACTCATGTTATTTCTGTTTGCTAGAAACAAACCTTTAAACTAACAAACACAACAAATGAGCATAGGCAAGAAAATGACAGAATTGCTTTAATTATTATGAAACACAGGATCAAAATAATTACTCAAGCTATTACTAATACTCAAAATTCAACCAAGAAGTTGACAAACAAAACAGAACAAAAGCAGAATTAACCATAGTCTACATAAAATAGAATTTAGATTTAACATTCTAGAAACTTTTTTTTTTATATTTATCAACCAATAAGATGAACTCAAGCATTTTGTTTAACTATTCGAAGAAAAGACCATCTTACAAAATGCAGGCTCTCAGTGTGTTTCCAGTAACTAAGCAAACTAAAATACTGTATATCAAAAAATTACTGCAAGGAATTTTAAATATGCTAAAATATGAGTAGATGTTTAAATGTAGCCAATCCAAGGTACTGTGTCTAAACCATGCATGTGTCTTCATCAGACCACTAACAGCATCCTCTCCAAACAAACTGTGAAACATCCAGATTCCGACCAGAACCGGGAAGTACAAATAAACTATTCCTGTGCTTTGGTTTTTGCAAGGGCTTGTTACAGCTCAGAAAATAGATTTTTAAGTAGTTTTGCTTTTTCTACATTTCTAGTACAAAATACCTCTCTGACAATGTCATTCAGTATGAACTCGGTTGAGCTTCTTTCTGCTGGAGCAGGGCAAAACATGGGAAACCAGCAATCCAGTTTTATTAAACAAAATACAAAATATTTGCTCAAAATGCTCAAATTAAGGCTCAAAACTAGAATTGGAATGATATGGGGAAAAAAAAGATTGAATCATTTAATAGTTTCATTAAAATTCTGGTGTTGGGTTCAATCTTCACGTGTCCCTCCATAACTCTGTTTTCTCATTGTGCGGTTAGGAAAGGATTGATTCCACATTTCTCAATCAAAGTAAGTAAACACCAGGCTTATTGTCATTATATTCCTAATGAGGGAGGTTTATGTTTCACAAAACAACTCATATTTTTTAAACATGATCTAAATAAACTCCTGATTGAATTCCCTAAAAACTCCATTTAAGCAGCAACTATGTTATTATATACCATGTTTGTTTTTGTGAGGCTTAACAAAATTGAAAACATATCAGAATTGTGACACATGTATCAAGACAAAAATCAAATTGAGACCAACAGAGATGTCGTCCCATCCCTACTCAAAACAATTTTCTTTAGATGTACAAATGCAAAGGCCTTTATCTACAATCTTCTTTTTCATTTTATTTCATTGCTGTTCGTGACCAAAAAAAATAAATAATTTGCCGCACACAAATTACAAATAGTCAGTAAATTAAATTTTAGATTTTGGGATTGCCAAACATCCAAGTCATCCAACATACTAATCAATGCAAAGACAAGTATTGAAACAGATACTCATGTGGCAAATGATATTACAAATCAAAACTATCAGGCAGAGGTGTATTATTTCTGAATAGTTTTAAAATATTCTTCATAGACAACTAGTGTATAGCACCACATCATATTTTTACCATCACTGTGTTCAAAAGTTGTACTGCAACAATGTTATACTGTACAAGTCAAGTATTACACCAAATGGCAATAAGAAGCATCATGCAGCTGAACTCTGTCTCCAGCTATCGGCCCACATCTGATCCGATCTGGGCTTAGCCGGAACTAAGCACAACATATGATACTAATCACTCAACAGTGAAGTAACGGTCGGTCTGCCCCATATTGAGCAGTGCAAGGATCCAGGAGTAAACACCAATCCTCTTACAGAGTCTTCATTCAATGGGCAAACAGATTACTGTGGATTTTCTTCTCCAATTCATACATTAATACAATCAAGATTTGATTGTACTTTACTCTGTCTGTCGATGTGCAGATGCAGAGAGTCGGCAGTAGGCTCAACCAACTGTGACCTCGCTTTTTTTACACATAGTGGCCTTGAAGCACTGACCCCACTGTCAGTTCAATCCTGCAGGCGGCCAGTGATGACCTAAGCACAGCAGCAGATGTTGTGGCTGTCTGAGCGTTAAAGCCAAACAAGGAGCAGTGCGGGCACACATCTACTTTAGACGCTGTTGACTCAGAATGAAGAAAAAATACAGCTGCTATTCTAGTCTTGAGCCAGAGTCAGGTAACTGTGCTTTTACTAAACAGCACTGAGCAATACTCATGATGATGATGATTGGTTTGACAGAGACTTGAAAAGATAAGATTCATGCTACACAACACCGCTTCTATGAAACTTCACGCTACAGAAGTCATTTAGCCTAGAGCAATGGACACAGAAGTGATGAGACTTGAATGCTGTACATTTGTGCAAGAGAGGGTTAGAATTACTCATCTAACTGCTTAGTAAAAGCATTGACAAAAGTACTACATATTTAATGCTGTCATCTAACAAAAAGTACAATAAGCACATTTTCATTTGCTTACAAAAAGTTTGTGATAAACCCAAAATATTCTGCGCCACTTCATAACAAATGAACACCAAAGCAGGATTCTGCCTGTAAATCTAAATTTTTTTTTTTTTCAATGAAAGTTAAAATACAACAAGTTGCACAATGCACTGCATCAAATAATTATCTTAATTATTCAACTCCACAGCTCAATTGCAGCTGATGAGGAAGATACAAAAATCAGCCCCAAAAAAAATACAAAGATACAACAGAACTTTACTTGTAACCAGTAAATTTAATAAACAAACAAATCAAGGTTAGTTAGCTGTGTAGTCTCAATTGTGAAAATGATAAAAACAGAAGCAGTGACATTTGAATACAAGTAGTGGTAGAGTGTGTAGTTTTACTAATGTTATTGGAAACTCCTCATAAACTTTAAAAATATGTCAGATCCTCAAAGAGAACTCTAATAGAACTTTTGCACTCAAAGTGCCAATGGTAATAAGAAACACAAAGTGTTTTGTTTTTTAATCCCTACTGTAATACATTGCCATTCCACAAATTAACTTTCCTTAGTGACAAACATGACAAGGAGGGCAGGTTAGGCATATATATATTTAGTTTACTTTTACATTTATTATATTTTTATTCCAAAATTGTCACAAATACTATTAGCTATTTTTACCTTCTATTGTGACTTGACAACTGTTTATTTTTGTGTGCATATGTGTTGACATTTTCCAACAATTAAAAAGCATATAATGCAGAGTTACTTTGCACAATGCCTGCAGATTGTTCATTACTGGTGATTACCAATAATAGGAAGAAGACCATTCATTTATTTACAGGTTGGTTTGGAGTTGATGGGTTAGACAGGAGTCCACAAAGGAAACAGGGAGAAATATGAATACCTTGCACAGAACCCTTCTGATGGGTGAGCGTTACCCCTCTGCTCTGCTACCATGCAAATTTCTGATGAGAGTAACTGACAAATGAATTGGCAACACAGGGACATGAGTGGGCCATCAGTACCTAAACAAATATGGCTGCTTTGAGTTTTCATTTTGTTAAAAAGGACAGATGATCAGTGCGACACTGGAATAAACAAACTCAAATGCCCCAATCTGACTGTTTTAAATGTGAGAAAAAGTGAGGAGGTGTTGACAAGAGCAATTTTTCATAGAGCCTACAGTCCTGGCCGAACATCTCCATAGAAACTAGCTATGAAAACAATTTTGCAAAATAGCCTAATTACGTAATTATGAAACCAACCAACTAACCTGGCTCTACCAGATTAATTCTTGAGATATGTGATTTTCAAAAAATCTAGAGAATCTATATTGATAGACCCCAACCAAAGATGCTAAAGACAGTGAGCAGGACAAAACAGAGTACAGCAGCAGACCAATCACAGCAGCGTAGGATTGGCTCTGTGCACGGAACATTAGTTGGCTTGTTTATGTTCAAAATAGCTTCTTTATTAAATTAGTAGACGCAAAATCATCATCTCTGCTCTGTTGCTAACACGAACAGCGCGACACCATATTCCTCCGGTAGAGGTGATGACGCAAATCTATAGAACACAATGGCTGAAGTTTAACTTTTATGGATAAAACTAGCAATTTCAACAAGACCATGAGCAAAACGGACAGATTTGTGTCTTATGAAGCTTTATTAAGCAACATTGGCAATGGTTTATTATGTTTCTCAAACTGATACATTCATAGGCAGAAATTGCTTTTCAAACCCCATCACTCGCTGATGTGACCTGGACACTCTTCCACAGAGAAGTCATTTCATGTCATTTGCTGCTGTTTTCACTAGTGGTATGTAAAAGACAATGTTTAGTCATAAAAGTCCTAAATGATTCACTTGATCAGAAATCTCTATTTGAAGTTCGCTAGTCGTTACCAGTTTTGTGCACAAATCTAGCCTATAATAAAACACTAAAAAGTTTGTAAACTCAACAGCAAGTTGACCTTTGCTAAATGTGGTCAGTAGGTTTGTTCCAGCTGACACTCTTCACATCTCTTATAACTTGTGTAGTTTGAGGCCTAATGCTAACGACTATAGGAAAACAAACAAGAGAACTCTGGAGTTCTTCAAAACTAGCTCAGATGCTAAGTGTTCGATAGCATCAGAGTCTAGCTGTGCATCTACTAATTCTATGTTTATACAAGCATCTCCAGTTAGCATTAGCACTTAGATACAAACACGCCTCTTTTTAAACACACAAGTGTCCTATGGTGAATTATTTTTCTGATTTGTGAAGTCTTTAAAGTGCTTTCTGTAACATTCACCACAACTCATTGGCACATTCTGATCCTCTGAGTATTTATCGTTTTAAGCTGGTGTAGTGAAAACCTCATAGAAATGAACTGAACAGGAAATGCTTGTAAGTACAGAAGCTAGCTATTTTAAACATAAACAAGCCAGCAGAAGTTCGGTGCACAGAGCAAATTGTGTTTTTGGCAGTGCACGTTTGAATCAAAGCAAACAAGGCGGCACAGATGAACATAACTCAACTTATTTGAGCAGAATACACAATAATTTGAGTTTTGAGAAACATGCATACAGAGGCAATTTGTGCATTTTAGACAGGAAAGATAGCTCTGCTTTCTCTCAACTGGATTTAATAAAAATGTGATTTCTTGGCTATCCAATCAGATTCAAATATTGCCATGAAGAATATTTTTTTCAGTGTAGCATGATTCATTATAAACTTGAAACTACAAAATGCAGAATTCTGTCACAGCTTTAAAACAACAACAACAACAAAATTGCATAATTAATAGCATACTCACTTTCCCAATAACCGTATGGTATGGTCATTTGGACTCAAACTCATGCAGAAAACTACAGTGCATTCTCAATAAATCTTCTGAAATGATTTGCCACCCCCTCCTATAGACTCTTTATATCAGCGACACATCCAGGAGATCTCTGCCAGCTAAGTATGTGAGCTGTATCCCAAATGCCATAAGGACACTTAATCAAACCATGGACTAAAACTTTTTTGTCTCGTATGTCCTAATGTTACTGTGGATGTCTTCAATGTTTTGTATGTTCATGACAACATGGATGTGAGCTACCTTGTCAACGCTGTACCAAAAGCAAACTCCAACAAATTATTTATTTGACCATGAATAGAAATTCTGATTTAAAAAAGTCAGTTACAGTTCAGTCCACGAGTTATAATTGTGTAAAAAGTTGGTTATATTTAACCCCAGATTGCTCTAATCTATTTGTAGTACTTAAATATTTCTTTTTACAATACTTTTTCAGCCACTTTGGGAAAGCACAGGCCCTGTCATTTGCTTTATTCGTTCGCACAGATTCAATAAGATCAGTGTTGATAAATCTGGACAACTATGATTACATACCACAGCAGTGAGACTAATTTCTCATACTCGGATATTGGCTTTGTAAGAAACTGGAATTGGGTGTTTACATGGTCAACACGAGAATATAAAAAAAAAAATTATAATTGAGAAAACAAAAGCAGATGATAAAAAAATCAAGAATTCATCAAGTGCACGTTTGAATTAAAACAAACATGGCGGTGCTGACGAACGTAATTCAACTTATTTTAGCAGAATACACAATTTTGAGATTGGAGAGATGTGCATACAGAGATAATTTGTGCATTTTTAGACAGGAAAGATGGTTCTGCTTTTCTCTCAACTGGATTTAACAACAAACGGGATTTCTTGACTACTTCTAGGTTCAGAGCAATCAGATTCAAATATTTCCATAAAGAACATTTTTTCAGTGCCTTGCCTCTTCTCATCTTCGAATATTGACTTTGTAAGAAACTGGAATCGGGTATTTGCATGCTAAACACGAGAATATAAAAAACAATGTTGATAATCGAGATACTTGAAAGCAAGTAATGAAAAACAAGAATTCTGTTAGCAAAAGTCACTAGAATTTGTTGATTTTTACTTGAAATGTTACTGTCCAAAAGTCTGACCTCTTTAAAGTGACACGTATGAGATAAATGTGACAACAAAAGCTGTGTCTGTTTTCCCTGCCCTGCACATTGCATGTAAATTAGATTAGCATCACTGTTGCTGACCCCAATGAGAGTGGTGCAGTCCTGTGCTGCAGCAATGGGCGAGACTGTGCCCCACTGACACACTACAGTCAATGCAGCAGCCACAGCCATGCACAAGCCCAAGGCATAAGGCAACGAAGCTACCAAGCATGTGGCAGTGCGAGCGAGAGACGAGACTACAAAAAAACAACAGGGTGAAGTCAGGCTGGCATGTGGAAGAATTGAACCAAGGGCAGACATAAAAGCAGCAAAAATCAGGCCGTGAGAGGAGAGCATGGGGGAAGGGAAAGATGGGCGGGAACAAACTGGCCATGTCGAAGTGTAGAGGCAGCAGAACAGTACAGGAAAGAGCAAAGATGTAGAAAAGCCAGTTTATTCATGTAGCAAATAAAAAATATGATGTGTATTCTTTTGAATAAATCGTATAAACATGTATTTGTTTAAAAGTATTGTTAAATATTGTACACTTTTTGAACCTAATTGTAGTCTAATACAAATAATATCCATATTAGAAGCAGGGGTAAATATTACATTTTTTTTTGTTTTCAGTTAGTTGGGTAGCTGTTTCAAGTTTATCACCATTCATGTGCACAATTTATTTTTCTATTGCTTTTGAGATACTTATAGTTATCTGCTTCTTCTAAAAACTGTGGTTAAATTGTGCTGTCATTCAGCCAAAACTTGATTAAAAGAATATCTGAACAGATCTCTGCACTAAATAGAGAAGTGATCAAACACAATATGTTGATTTTGTCAAAAAGGGTTTAAGTAGAGCTGGGCAATATATCGAACTTAAGATGAATGCTGTTTTTAAGATATGCAAAAATTGAATATCGAAATATATCGTGCAATAAAAACATGCCACAAAAATAGCTAATTTGCAATATAATATAAATACAATTTGTACATTTGTAATGCAGCGATCTTCCCAATCGAGAAAAATAAGGGTATAATGGGAGATTACTGCATTTTTGTAATTATGTAATAAATATTACATATACATAAAAAAACAAATAGATAACACTGGAACATGTGCCTGGAATAATTAGTAATTTGCATGTTTTGAATAGATTTTTATTGGAAGATTGCAAATGTATAAAATATCTAATTGGACATAAAATAAAATAAAAAATACACATTCATTGAAAGTATAAAATGAAAAACAAATGCTTCTTTTCTTGAAATAAAAACTAAATTGATCTGTTCTACTTGCAAAGATCTTCAAATCACTATAAACACTACACTAATCAATTTTAACCTTATTGGTAGTTAAGGTTGTCATTTTTAACATGTTTATGTTTGACTGACAATGTCGTCAAATTATTGTTATCAAGATGTTGATAAGATGTTATAAAAATATTATTGATAATATTTTTTGTCACTATCGCCCAGCCCTAGGTTTATGGTTTGTTTTTTAACCAACCGTAGTTTAATACTGTAGTCTGAATCTTTATAGTGGGTGGGGATGTCATCTGCTTGTCTCCATAAATATATGAATATACAGATGGATACATTATGGAATTAAAATAATGCTAAACACATTTTTCTTACGGCGTACATGGTGTTTAAAAAGCATTACCTATTGTTTTTCTTTTTGTGCACAATTCCAAGATTTAGCTCCAAATATTCAGAAAGTGAGGATAATGCTCACTCACTGCAGCCGCCTATGACATTTCTAGTTTATATGTGATATTTATATCATCATGCATTGCCCTGATCGTTTCTGATGACCAACACTTGCTGTCAAACTGGTCACACTGCTAATTTCATCCCTTCCTTAACCCTTCCAGCACTGTTTAGTTTACCAGTTCTACTTGAAATGTGATTGTGAATAGAGTTTAGGGGTTGAGTGTCATTTTAACTGCATCTATCTCTCCCTGGAGACGAGCAGGTGCCACTAGGTAAGCTAATAATGATTTGAGAAGGTATTTCTTTTGGCAAAAATAACACTATGAAGAACTAAATAAAAGATGGATATGTTAGCATGAAACAGTTTTTTATGATGACAAACCCATCATCAGAAAAGTTGCATGAGTACATATTAATTAATTTTTAAGATATATTTACGACAAGACTATAGAAGATGTGTCTCCTTGTCTAATACTGCACAAATAATATTGATAAAGCAAAACAAATCTCCTCCATAAATCATATAAACAACATGAAAACCAAATAAAACTGCAGTGAGAGTGATGCAAAGAAAAAACATGCAAACAGCCGCAGCAGTCAGCCCATGAGGCCTGTTACACCAGCAAGCAATGCTTTTGACCTGACCATTTCCACACAATACAATGTGTGCAAATTGACACAGACCATTTGTATTATAATCTCACTTGATTCTGCCTGTAATCTGCAACAAATAATTCACACACGGTTGCAAAGCTTAAACTGACCTAGTTATTCGATTTTTTTTCTCCTCCCCTGTAAAACTGTGTCCGCATTTTTGTCCCTTGTCAATCTGTTGGCTGATAAGCATGGATATTTACTGAGTGTTGATCTTAATTTTGATGAAATATTGTGAACAACAACCCCCCCTCTCTCTCTTCACATCCTCTTCCGCTGCTGTTGCTAAGACTGCAGCATGCACACTGGGGCTGTGTGAACCAGTAAATTCAGAGAGGTGGATCTTGTGAGCGTTGCTATTGGCAACCGTGTTCATCGGAAAATCAGAAGCCTACCATGCAGCCCTTCACACATGTGGTAGATGTGACCTACTTTTAGAGGACAGAGACGAGGCAATCTTTTGTGCTAAACAGGTTGATTCGATTGTGTTTAACAAATAAATTAATATATTGAAATGAAAAAATAATGCAAATCCTCTAGTTTTCAGGTGAACATTTTGGATGAATTGGTTCAAAGAAAGCTGACAAAATGTAAATGAGTACCTGACAAGCTCTTGAAGTGGCTGATATATCAAATTACAAAAAGGGCTGATTAAAAATGAAAATTATTGTTATAAACTTAATAAGTGTAAAGACATGGTTTTAGCACACTTTTGTTGAGTTGACTATGCCCAACACAGAGCTACTGTTAAAGTATCTATTCAAATGAAAATTTGTTGTGTGTCTTGTTTGTGTACTAATAGATTTGTCTACTAAAAACCAAGTAGTGTCTGTTTATGTCTTAATTTTTAGAAGTTGCAAAAATTCTTCATATCAAGTTGTAGTGAATAATTTGAAGCTTTGGAATGCATTAGGTATGTGAGAAAAACGTGAATTGCTGTAAAAGGTTCAACATGAAATATTTCTGTCTGTCTGTCTGTCTGTGTCTTTTAGGATGGCAGAAACTGTATATAGACCTTTTTCTTTTTTCCTTTTTATTTTTATTTTCTTCTTTCTTGTCAAAAAAGCTGTTCTTAGCACTGATCCTTCAAGTCTCTGCTACACTGTTGAACAAGGAGACATCTTACCTCACACTGTGAAAATACAACAATATTGTTTTCAAATGGTCATTGTGGTCAAATGCATTTTAATATAAATCAGACAAATACACAGACACACACACACACAACATGCATTTGTAATGAGATGCAATAATGCTCAGTGTCATAAATGGTATGGCTTTGTGGTTGAGCTTTATTTATAAATTCAAAAGTTTGGTATCTAATGGTAATTCATGGCACTAACAAATTAGAAGTCCCTATCTGAAAACTGGTAATTTTATTATACATTTTGAATATTTTTTTAACCCACCTTTCACCAACGCTTTATGCACCAAAACATATGAATCTCATCACCTGGTTACTACTGCTACCTTAGTAAAAATAGGTCTTTCTTACCTCTTCAGATGTGCGGCTTCTATCAGGGTGACCTAGTGTGTGTGCGCGGCCTTCTGCTGCTCCTATTGTGGATCCTACGCTCATTCTGGGTCCAACTAACATGAAGCGTTTGTCTCCAGATCTGTACTGAATGCTGTGGCAGAGTGTCCCATCATAGTTTGTGTCCTGTAGATATTTAGAAGTGTTGTCAGTGATTTTCAACATTGCAGTTACAAAAAGAACAATAAGAGCTGAAAGCCAGGGTTAAGTATAAGCTTACATTTGGATTTACATAGTATTGAGGAAAGAAGACAGCTGTGTTTGTTATTGCTTTTAATCACATACAATCTGCCCTCTTCCACACTTGACATTTTAGAACTGAACAACATAGAAACCGCCTGGTTGATCATCAATACATCTTTCTTTTTATAACTTCATCCAGCTCATGCCATCTGACCACAAGTGCCTTAAACCAAAATGAAGAAGGCCCAAGTCAACAGAAGATTTGTACCAAATACAGTACTGTCTCCATCATCCACAAGGTAGCCCATTGAGCAACCATTTGCCCACAGCTGTTTTCATGTAAATGTTTTAATGAAGATAAGTTGTCCTTTTAAGTTTGGGAGAAAGAAGCAATCCTCATCTATGTCCCTTGTGACCTCCAAGCAAAGCATCAGGCTACTCGTCCCTCTATGTTCATCGTCTTTGTGCCCCCTCCCTCCTTATTAACTTTTTCTTTGCCTTTATCTTAAGGTAAGGAGGGTTTACTAAATCAAGGTTTTGTATTTAACTATGCAAACATGTTTATAATAATAGTAATAATTATAATAATCATAATCACAATCACAAAAATCATAATAATGATGATGCATTGGATTTAGTGCTTTTGAAGGCACCCAAAATGTGAAAGGCTTCACATTATGCAAAATTCATCCACACTTAATGGTGGTAGAGCAGATTGAGAGAAGCAAGACTGCCATTTTGCGTCATTGGCCCCTCTGATTGCTTCCAATCATTCACACTCACACCAGATCCACATTAGGCAGTGTGTTCAATACCTAAAGATACAATGACATTTACTCTTCTAGTCGACCCACTGTGGGACCTTGGGTTCCAGCAGTCTCCCATCAAGTACAGCCCGGTCCAACATTGAGATTTGTCAGGTTCAGGCATTGACAGACTGGTATGGCCACAACAGTGTACAAACATGTAAAAATAAATGTCCTCCTGGAAAAATAAAGTTGTACAAAATTGTCACATTTTACTAACCTCTGCAGGTTAACCTCCTCTAAAGCAGCAGCTAATTATATAGTCAAATCAACTGCGGTTAATGTTTTGTTTTCTAATGCAATAAAGGAATTGCTTAATCCACTACGTATAAAGCAAATATATCTAGATAGAGTACATACAGTATCTCTTTCAATGTCGCTTGCCTTGAATATTACACACACACAGTGACTACTTGCCTAAACTGAACGTTACCCTAATCCGAACCTAAACCTTAACCTTATTTGAACTTAAAACCATGTTTGTGATCTTATAATGAAAGATTTACAACATGGGGACCTGCTTTTTGTCCCCACAAGGACGGCAGGTCCCCGTAAAGTGAGTGTGTATACAACTTTTGGTCCTCAAAATGTGATGAATACCCAACAACACACGCATGACGGTGAACTCTGCACCTTCTCTACTCTTATGCCACCATCTTCACTTTGATAATGCCACATTTCAAATGTGTCCTTGATTATACAAAATAATAATTAAAAAAAATACATAAATCAATCAATAAATCATTTGAGGCTGTCTCTAAAGCTCTCATTCACATTATCAAAATCCAATCTGAGATAGGTTTGTAAAAAGTATTAAAACATACTACTACTATGTAATACAATATTCATTTCAGCAAGTATCAATCCATTACAAAGCCACTAACAAAACAAAATGTGACCTTTTATATACACTTGTTGAAGTATAATGAGCTTTATTAGACAACAATTTTTAATGAAGCACTAATTTTTAGCTTTGTAGTTGCCCATCTGTTTCCTAGACAGTGACCCAAGAAGTCACTGTATCGAAATCAGTTTAGCATAAAGAGTATCAGTATATTCCTTACAATACTTTTATCTTCACAACAGGACACAACACATTGCTACACAGGTCTTAAACATTTTCAAATGATCAACAGAAAATTCAAGGTGAAATCACTAGAAGAGAAAACAACAAAAGCGAGAAACTGTGAGAAATGCACAGAAGCCCGAACAAGCAAGTCTATTTGTTACAACACAATGACATGATCTAGCTGTAGATTTTGACGCTGTTGTGCAGTGGTGCCTCTCACACTTATGCTTCACATATGTAAGGTTTAGACAATAAAAGCTGAATAAAAGAGCAGATTGGCTTTTGAAATGTTTTCAAAAATGTTAATGTTTTGGTTGTAAAATAAATGCTACAGAAGGAGCTTAAGAAAATACAGCAAGTCTATGAACGTATCTATGTTGATCATTTTAATTACATGTGTTTTGTTGCTAAAAGTAATATAATGTTTGCAAGCTTATGGGAAGAGACTTTTAAAGACAAAAAATAAAAATAAAAAATCCAGGCAAGACAACTCCATGAAATTAAGCAAGTGGAAAACCCTCCAAACGAAGTAGTGCATCTTTAAGCTTCAAATTGATCTGATGACATGGCATAAAAACTCTTAAAAGTTAGACTAATGTCATTAAAATGGTATTTAAACATCCAAATCACTATTGCCAAAGCGGCCCTAAACAAAACTTGAACGACCCTAATCCCCTTCCCTTGTTTGTCAACACAAAAATTCAACTACATAAAATGATTTTCATTTCTTGGAAGACTAACTTAGTTGTGGACAGCAACACACGTGAAAAGATAAAAAAGAACCATAACTCAGAGTCTCATGAGTGTCTTACACATGCAATGTTATAGTTTGCAAACAGCTAATCAGTTCAGTACCACAGGCAGCACACTTACGCTGTTTTGCATTCTGGCAAATAAAAGTACTTTTAACACAAGCTTATTTCTGGTGTTTATAGTGCTTTACCTCCTCGAGGGCCTCCTTCTGTCCGGCAGCACCAGTGTGTTGGCCTGGCTCCCTGGGACTATAGTGGATCCTAGCTCATTCTGGGTCCAACTAACATTAGCGCTTGTCTCCAGATCTGTACTGGATGCTGTGGCACAGAGTCCCGTCATAGTTTGTGTCCTGTAAGTACTTGGAGGTGTAGTCAGTGCTGGACTTGGAGCACTGCATTGCAATCAGCACAATGATACTGATAATGAACAGAGCTGAGACGAGGCCAGAGTTATCATGAGGTAAAAAGTCACATTAGTGTCCTCAGCGTCTTTAGCGGAGCTCTTCACATCAGAAGCTGCAAAAGCCTCTCTGGCCTCCACCACTTTGACAAGCACAGTAGCTGTAGCTGAGAGCGACACGTTGCCATTGTCTTTGACCAGTATGACAAGTTTGTGCTCGGCCTCGTCTGTCTCTGTGAACGAGCGAAGTGTCCTGATCTGTCCTGTGTAGCGGTCCAACCCAAACAGACTGTGGTCAGTCACTTCTGCAATGAAAACAGCAGCCAGCCGTTATATCCGATATCAGCGTCATAGGCCCTGACTTTAGTCACCAAGTGTCCTGCGTTCACATTGCGGGGGAGCTCCTCCACTCCTTCAGCAGAACCGTTAGAGCTGACTGGATACAGAATGACTGGAGCGTTGTCGTTCTGGTCCAGAATGAACACGTGCACTGTCACGTTGCTGCTCAGTGATGGAGTCCCAGAGTCTGGGCCACCACTTGAAACTGGAACGACTTTAAGACCTCAAAGTCAAAGCTTTTCAGCGCCGTGATTTGACCATTTTCACCATTAATATTGAGAAATGAAGTGACTTTGTTTCTTCATTCCATCTCTGTAAATGTGATAAGAAACATGAGCATTTTCACCTTCATCTTGATCAACAGCTTGAACAGAAAACAGCTGTCTCCTCTTCATTGCCCTCAGTGATATAAAAACTATATGGTTTAAGGACAAACTCTGGACTGTTGTCATTCACATCTGAAATGACAATGAAAATATTCTTTCAGATGTAAGTGAGGGCTGGCCGTGATCTTTGGCCACTATGACAGAACATACTGTGACTGTGTCTCTCTATCCAGAGCAGATTTAGTCACGAGTGAAAACATTTTGTCCTGTAGAGAAGGAGACAATGTAAAGGGAACATCTCCTTCTATTGAACATGTCACTTTCCCGTTCAGCCCAGAGTCTCTGTCATTAACACTGATAGAGCCACAGTAGTCCCGGGCTAGAGTCTTCAGGAATGGAGCTGGAAAACGAGTGACTCAATCTCAGGTGCATTATCATTCACGTCCATATCTTAATTATACGTTTTTCTGTGGGCAAAGGAGGTATCCCTTTGTCTGATGCTTCGACTTCATTATATATTATCTTTATTTTCATAATTTATTAGACCTTTCACCTTATCTCACCAGTTTGGCATCAATATCAAACAATTTTAAAATATTTAAATCAACACTATTGCTGAAGGAATAGACAACCTCTCCATTTTTTCCTTCATCAAATCTGTGGCATTAACTTGTAATACTTGTACCTTTTGAATATTTCTGTAAGTGTCACTGATAAATCCATTAGGAAAAACAGGCGCTTATCATTATGTCTAATACATTTACAATTATTTTGTTTGGCCAGATTTTGGAGGTTTTCCGCCATCTACAGCCGTAAGCACGAGAGAATGACGCTGCTCTGTCTCTCTGTCTAAAGGTTTTTGCACAATAATGTTGGTATTTTTGCATCATCTCCTCTTTCTTTAACTTCTAAGCGAAAATATTCATTCGCACTAAGTTTGTACTGCTGTATAGATAATTGTCCATATCCAGATCCTCGCTGCTTTAAGTGGAATCCGAAAACCTGGTAACGCAGATCCGAAATCTCCAGTGTTGTTTCTAATTCAGGGAAAACTGGCGCATTGTCGTTTATGTCCTGCACCTCCACTCCAACGTAATGCACCTCCAGCGGGTTTTCTAACACAGTCTTCAGATTTATTAAACACGTAGTGCTCTTTTCACACACCTCTTCTCGGTCAATCTTACGGCTCACGTACAAATTACCGTCTTTTGATCCACATGAAAAAGCGTCTCTGCAGCTCCAGACACAATGCGATACTTCCTGTCTTGAGCGCACTCTTGTCCAAACCCAAATCCTTTGCTACATTCCCGACAATGGTTCCTTCTTTAACTTCTTCAGTGACAGAATATCTCAGCTGCGCAGAGGCATTTGTCAACAAAAATACGATGGTAACAAAGCTGTGCCACCGACTTATCGCGCGCCACAATCTTTGTTCCATTATTGACTGTTTGATACAACAAACAAAAAGCGAATAATTAAATCACCAAACTGCCAATAATAAAAAATATCCACAAATAACAATCCTCAACTCGAAACAATTCACAATGATGGCAGCCGTTTTGTCCCTTCCATATGAACAAAGTGGAACTGACTTTAAGCTCCACCCGCAAAACAATGACCACATGACAACGACACCACGCGATTTCAAAGAAAATTACATTATTATTTGTATGTATCTGTATGCATTTCAAAACGCACTTTAACCAACACGATTTTCAGAGTTAGCGTCACTTAAACAATGTCCAGTCATTTCCTTAACTTTAACTCGACAGCAAAGAAATTATGGTAGATTCAACATTCAGAGTGTAAGTGAAAAAGCGGAAAACCATAGATGACACAAACGTGTGACGTTTTTTTCGAAGACCAATATCACAATTTGATCTGCTGGACGGATTACCAGAAAAACGCAGCAAAAAAGATCATAAAATTATACTTTCAGCAATAAATTGGCAAAATGGTGAGTGTGTCAAACAAGAGTCACTCTAACTTGTTGAAATATGATTGTATGCCTATTAGTGGAGAAATGCCAACAGCTAAAACAACGGAAAATGTACCCTATAATAGAAACTCATTAAAACGTCTACTTTTTCAGTATTTCGATGAAAAGCAGAAGGATACACATTAAAAGATTTTAAAAGCTTACAAATACCCTATCAATCCATAAATAATTTCACTCAAACCAAAACAAACTCTTATTTTACCTCTTCTGAAGGCCTCCTTCTGTCTGGCAGCACCAGTGTGTTGGCCTGGCTCCCTGGGACTATAGTGGATCCTACGCTCATTCTGGGTCCAACTAACATGTAGCGCTTGTCTCCAGATCTGTACTGGATGCTGTGGCACAGAGTCCCGTCATAGTTTGTGTCCTGTAAGTACTTGGAGGTGTAGTCAGTGCTGGACTTGGAGCACTGCATTGCAATCAGCACAATGATACTGATAATGAACAGAGCTGAGACCGAGGCCAGAGTTATCATGAGGTAAAAAGTCACATTAGTGTCCTCTGCGTCTTTAGCGGAGCTCTTCACATCAGAAGCTGCAAAAGCCTCTCTGGGCTCCACCACTTGACAAGCACAGTAGCTGTAGCTGAGAGCGACACGTTGCCATTGTCTTTGACCAGTATGACGAGTTTGTGCTCGGCCTCGTCTGTCTCTGTGAACGAGCGAAGTGTCCTGATCTGTCCTGTGTAGCGGTCCAACCCAAACAGACTGTGGTCAGTCACTTCCTGCAGTGAAAACAGCAGCCAGCCGTTATATCCAATATCAGCGTCATAGGCCCTGACTTTAGTCACCAAGTGTCCTGCGTTCACATTGCGGGGAGCTCCTCCACTCCTTCAGCAGAACCGTTAGAGCTGACTGGATACAGAATGACTGGAGCGTTGTCGTTCTGGTCCAGAATGAACACGTGCACTGTCACGTTGCTGCTCAGTGACGGAGTCCCAGAGTCTGAGGCCACCACTTGAAACTGGAACGACTTTAAGATCTCAAAGTCAAAGCTTTTCAGCGCCGTGATTTGGCCATTTTCCGCGTTCACGTTTAAAAAGAGCGCCACGTCCTTCTCTTGTCCTGTGCGCGCAATGCTGTAGGAAAGGTCTGCGTTTTCACTCTTATCTTTGTCTGCTGCAGTTACAGAGAACAGTGACGTCCCTGCCACGTTATTTTCTACAATATAAAAGTACAGAGGGTTTTGTTCAAACTGTGGACTGTTGTCGTTTACATCTAATATCTGAATACTGAGAGTTTTAGTGGTGGATAAAGGAGGCTCCCCACAGTCTGTGGCTTTGATTGTGATGTCATAATTTGACACTTCCTCCCTGTCCAGGAAATCCTTAGTGACAACTGAATATGTTTTTCTTTATACGAGGGTTTTAGCTCAAAAGGCACGTTGTTTGTTATGTGCGCATTGATTTTACCATTAACACCAGAGTCTTTGTCTTTGACACGAATGAGAGAAACTACTGTCCCTGGTTTGGAGTCTTCAGACACTGTGTTTGACAGAGAAGTCACGTCTATTTCAGGTGAATTATCATTTACATCTATTATTTTATAATAACTCTACATTCACCTGTTAATGGGGCGTGGCTTTGTCTGAGGCCTCTACATCTAATTCATAGTGATCAAGTTCTTCAAATTAAATGTTCGCTTTGTGTAATTTCACCCGTATTTTGTTCATTTAATACGTTTTTTACGTTTTAATCATTGATTCTCTGAGACTGTACTCAATTTCACCATTAGTTCCATCGTCAGCGTCAGTTGCAGTGAGAACAATTACTACCGTTCCTTTCAACATTTTCTTTGACAGAATCTCATAAACCTCTTGAGTGAAAACGGGTCTGTTGTCTTACTGTCCAGAACAATAATTGTCACATTTAGTGTCCCTGATTTCTGGGTTTGCCTCCGTCTACCGCTGTGACAGCAAAGAGGCTTCTGCTTTTCTCTCGTCTAAAACTTTCTTTAGCTAAAATGGTTTTTGCCAAATCACTTTCTCTGACATTATTTCAAAATGTTCATTTGCAGATAAGTGTAGTGCGGATTGAATTGATCCGCGTCAGGATCATGAGCGGATGGAGTGAATCCTTTTCCCGTTAAAGTGTGTCTCCAATTTCAATGTTTGTTTGTTTGAGGAAAATGGGGCGTGATCATTTACATCAGTGATTTCTACAACCACATAGTGAACTTCCAAAGGGTTTTCCACCAGAACCTTCAGCTCCATCAGACACGTCCCGCTGCCCTGACACAGCTGCTCTCTGTCAATGCGGCCGTGGACGTACAAAGCGCCATTATCAGAGTTTACTCCAAAACAGCTTCATTCGTTCAGAAACAACACGGAACCGTCTCTCACCCAACGAGGCAACATCAAGACCAAGATCCTTTGCCACATTTCCAACAACAGTCCCGTCCTTCACCTCCTCCGGAACAGGGTATCTGATCTGAGCCAAAGCGCACTGTCCAAAAAACATCAGAAGAGCCGCGCGCACAGCGATCCACGGACATTTCCCCAAACAAATGTTCTCTTCATCTCCAACATGTTCACAATTACGTGTATTTAGAAAAACTGTGTTCAAGTCACTAAAGCACCAAATAATCCAGATATGTAGGAGAAATTAAATACAACGCTTCAGTCCAACAGAACAAAAGACTCTGTGAGAGGAGGACGAAGTGCAGCATGAGCTTATTCAAGGGCTAGTGCCACCTTATGGTCACTTAGGGAGTTTGATAATTTGGTTAAAGCATAAAGATACATATTTTTGTTTCAAAAAATAAGTTGTTTCTGCGATTAAAAGCCGATTTATCCTGTAGCTCTATCAGTCTTTCAGCACCAGGGACAGCTCCAGGACTGAAGTTCATGAAGCAGCAGATACTTGACATCGTTTTCTAAATTTGTATTTTTTTTTATAGATTTCTTGGACATTTGAAGTTTTTATTGCAACGTTGTATAATCATCAGGAAGATTTTTATTGTTCCGCTGTTACCTGGATAATAATGGACTTCAAAGTCGGTAGCAATTACTTAAATGACATTAGCACAAGAACAAGACCAGAGCAATACAAGAGCTACTACTACTACATACATTATAACTTAAACTGTTCGTTCTAAAGATCTACAATACTTCAAAAAGCAATAACCGTTTAATGTAAAAATAAATAAAAAAAATAAATAAATAAATAAAATATATGTTTTTTAAGTTGAATACTCAAATTCAATTCAACCTGTATAATTTCTGAAAACCATTTGAATTTCAAATACTAAAAAGTCACTTCAAGCTTATAGCTATTTTGCTGGGTAGATCATTTTAATGCAGCTTTATAAATACAAAGTCAGTCATAGAAACAGGGGAACTTGAACAAACGTGTTTTAACTCTATCCTACCTCCTCAGAGGGCCTCCTTCTGTCGGGCAGCACCAGTGTGTTGGCCTGGCTCCCTGGGACTATAGTGGATCCTACGCTCATTCTGGGTCCAACTAACATGTAGCGCTTGTCTCCAGATCTGTACTGGATGCTGTGGCACAGAGTCCCGTCATAGTTTGTGTCCTGTAAGTACTTGGAGGTGTAGTCAGTGCTGGACTTGGAGCACTGCATTGCAATCAGCACAATGATACTGATAATGAACAGAGCTGAGACCGAGGCCAGAGTTATCATGAGGTAAAAAGTCACATTAGTGTCCTCGGCGTCTTTAGCGGAGCTCTTCACATCAGAAGCTGCAAAAGCCTCTCTGGCTCCACCACTTTGACAAGCACAGTAGCTGTAGCTGAGAGCGACACGTTGCCATTGTCTTTGACCAGTATGACGAGTTTGTGCTCGGCCTCGTCTGTCTCTGTGAATGAGCGAAGTGTCCTGATCTGTCCTGTGTAGCGGTCCAACCCAAACAGACTATGGTCAGTCACTTCCTGCAGTGAAAACAGCAGCCAGCCGTTATATCCGATATCAGCGTCATAGCCCTGACTTTAGTCACCAAGTGTCCTGCGTTCACATTGCGGGGAAGCTCCTCCACTCCTTCAGCAGAACCGTTAGAGCTGACTGGATACAGAATGACTGGAGCATTGTCGTTCTGGTCCAGAATGAACACGTGCACTGTCACGTTGCTGCTCAGTGACGGAGTCCCAGAGTCTGAGGCCACCACTTGAAACTGGAACGACTTTAAGGCCTCAAAGTCAAAGCTTTTCAGTGCGACAATATCTCCAGTTTCCGAGTTTATATTTAACAATGAAGACATTTTATGCTCGTTTCTTAATATGTGATAAGAGATGTGGGCGTTTTCTCCCTCGTCATCATCGGACGCTTTGACTGTAAACACCGATGTGCCAGGCTCGTTTGCTTCAGTTACATAGAAAATGCACGGGCTCGTCAAAAATGCTGGGCTATTTCATTCACATCTGACACAGTGACCCTGACTGTCTTTTCTGACGATAACGCGGGTACACCATTGTCTTTTGCCAAATTGTGAGATCATAAACAGCCTGTGTTTCTCTGTCTAATAAAAATTGGTGACTAAAGCGTATGTTTTTTCTTTTAGAGATGGCGCTAACGTGAACGGTGCGTCTTCTTTCAGTTCACAGTTAACTTGACCGTTCAGCCCAGAGTCTCTGTCATTAACACTGATCAGAGCCACAGTAGTCCCGGCCTAGAGTCTTCAGGAATGGAGCTGGAAAATGAGGTGACTTCAATCTCTGGCGCATTATCATTCACGTCAACAATCTTTATGATAACATTTTTTTCTGTCGTGAATGGAGCAGATCCTTTGTCAGACGCCTCGACCTCAATGTCATATTTTTCCTTATTTCATAGTCAATTAACCCATTAACAATAATATCACCAGTTAGGTGATTAATGCTAAAAAGTTGGAGTATATTTTGACTGACACTATTACTAAACTAAAGATAATTTCTCCATTTGTGCCTTCATCTAAGTCTGTGGCGTTTACTTGTAAACCGTTGTTCCTACCGGTACATTTTCTTTAGCATCACTGAATAAGTGTCTTTCGAAAAAACTGGAACATTATCATTTACGTCGAGGACGTTTACTGTAATTTCCATTTCTGCAGATTTTGGAGGTTTACCACCATCAATTGCGGTCAGCGCCAACGAGTGCACTTTTGAAACTTCTCTATCTAAAGACTTCAATATAACAAGAATTGGTATTTTGCCATCTTCTCCTTTGTCTTTAATTTCTAAGCGAAAGCATTCATTTTGGCTGAGTTTATACTGCTGAACTGAGAATTGTCCGCTGTCTGGATCATGCGCTCCTTTCAACTGAAATCGTGTTCCAGGGAAAACTGATTCGGAAATGTCCAAAACTATATTTTTCTCTGGGAAAACTGGAGCGTGTCATTTATATCTATTAATTCTACTTCGACATAGTGCACTTCCAAAGGATCTTCAAGCACGGTTTTTAGACTTATTACACATGTACTAGTCTCCGCGCACACGTCTTCTCTATCGATCTTTCTACTCACGTAAAGTACGCCATCGTTTTGGTTCACATGAAAACGAGACTCGGTGTTACTCGACACAATCCTGTATTTTCTGTTTTTCAGTGTTGTTTTATCCAGTCCGAGGTCTTTTGCCACGTTTCCAACCACAGTTCCAGCGTTAACCTCCTCCTGGATTGTATATCGTATTTGTGCTTTGACTGCGATCCACAAAAGCACAAACAATAAGAATTCACAAATCCATCCTCGTTCCATGGTTAAGCTCAACAAGCGTAATCCGTTTTACACAGCCAAAATATTACCACTAAAAACTGACCACCGCGTTGCAAACACCAGAACAAAAACACTGAGCGTTACACAAAGAAGATAACACTGAAGACATTAGACACGCTTGCGTGAGGGGTGGGACCGAAACTCGTCGTAAACCTCTGAATAGTTACACAGCACTGACACCACGCGACCTTGCCTCTTTACAAAATACAGATAGGCTTTAATGAGATGAAACAAAATATCTGTTGACGTGCGCGCAAAAATTGAAAGACAAAGACTTGTGTACTGCAGTGAAAAGGTAAGATAATTCTGTGAATTTAAATTGTTACTTAGAAAAAACACGGCAATAAAGAATTAAGCACCATATACAGAGACGTTTTCCTTCTTAATAATTCCAAATCATTTAACTAAGTGCAGAAAAACAGGAAATGAGAAATACATTTGTGTTAAATGTGGCAGTAGATCACTCAGTCAATTAAAAATGGTTTGAAATCAAAAATAGAAAAACACGAGAACACTATAATTTAATGATAGCTCTTTATAAAAAAAAAAAAACACAGAAAAGACCCCAAATTTAAAATATGAAATTATAACATGAATGTAGATGTAAAATATAAAAAATAAATTTATCTGTTTACAGAAAGAAATAGTTTTATGAAATTCAATACACGAAGTACATTAAAAATCAAGACTAACTCTTATTTTACCTCTTCAGAAGGCCTCCTTCTGTCCGGCAGCACCAGTGTGTTGGCCTGGCTCCCTGGGACTATAGTGGATCCTACGCTCATTCTGGGTCCAACTAACATGTAACGCTTGTCTCCAGATCTGTACTGGATGCTGTGGCACAGAGTCCCGTCATAGTTTGTGTCCTGTAAGTACTTGGAGGTGTAGTCAGTGCTGGACTTGGAGCACTGCATTGCAATCAGCACAATGATACTGATAATGAACAGAGCTGAGACCGAGGCCAGAGTTATCATGAGGTAAAAAGTCACATTCGTGTCCTCAGCGTCTTTAGCGGAGCTCTTCACATCAGAAGCTGCAAAAGCCTCTCTGGGCTCCACCACTTTGACAAGCACAGTAGCTGTAGCTGAGAGCGACACGTTGCCATTGTCTTTGACCAGTATGACGAGTTTGTGCTCGGCCTCGTCTGTCTCTGTGAACGAGCGAAGTGTCCTGATCTGTCCTGTGTAGCGGTCCAACCCAAACAGACTGTGGTCAGTCACTTCCTGCAGTGAAAACAGCAGCCAGCCGTTATATCCGATATCAGCGTCATAGGCCCTGACTTTAGTCACCAAGTGTCCTGCGTTCACATTGCGGGGGAGCTCCTCCACTCCTTCAGCAGAACCGTTAGAGCTGACTGGATACAGAATGACTGGAGCGTTGTCGTTCTGGTCCAGAATGAAACGTGCACTGTCACGTTGCTGCTCAGTGACGGAGTCCCAGAGTCTGAGGCCACCACTTGAAACTGGAACGACTTTAAGGTCTCAAAGTCAAAGCTTTTCAGCGCCGTGATTTGACCATTTTCCGCGTTCACGTTTAAAAAGAGCGCCACGTCCTTCTCTTGTCCTGTGCGCGCAATGCTGTAGGAAACGTCTGCGTTTTCACTCTTATCTTTGTCTGCTGCAGTTACAGAGAACAGTGACGTCCCTGCCACGTTATTTTCTACAATATAAAAGTACAGAGGGTTTTGTTCAAACTGTGGACTGTTGTCGTTTACATCTAATATCTGAATACTGAGAGTTTTAGTGGTGGATAAAGGAGGCTCCCCACAGTCTGTGGCTTTGATTGTGATGTCATAGTTTGACACTTCCTCCCTGTCCAGGAAATCCTTAGTGACAACTGAATATGTGTTTTCTTTATACGAGGGTTTTAGCTCAAAAGGCACGTTGTTTGTTATGTGCGCCATGATTTTACCATTAACACCAGAGTCTTTGTCTTTAACACGAATGAGAGAAACTACTGTCCCTGGTCTGGAGTCTTCAGACACTGTGTTTGACAGAGAAGTCACGTCTATTTCAGGTGAATTGTCATTTACATCTATTATTTTTATAATAACTCTACATTCACCTCTTAAAGGAGGCGTGCCTTTGTCTGAGGCTTCTATGTCTAATTCATAGTGATCAAGTTCTTCAAAATTAATTGTTCGCTTTGTTGTAATTTCGCCTGTAATTTTGTTCATTTCAAATACGTTCTTTACGTTTTTAATCATTGATTCCCTGAGACTGTACTCAATTTCACCATTGTTCCATCGTCAGCGTCAGTTGCAGTGACAACAATTACTAATGTTCCTATTTCAACATTTTCTTTTACAGAAATCTCATAAACCTCTTGGGTGAAAACGGGTCTGTTGTCGTTACTGTCCAGAACAATAACTGTCACATTTAGTGTCCCTGATCTTCTGGGTTTGCCTCCGTCTACAGCTGTGACAAGCAAAGAGAGCTTCTGCTTTTCTCTCGATCTAAAGCTTTCTTTAAAATTAAAAACGGAGTTTTGCTGAAGTCACTTTCTCTCACATTTATATCAAAGTTCATTTGCAGATAAAGTGTAGCTGCGAACTGTGTTTATTCCTGCGTCAGAATCAACGGCGGGATGCAGCTGAAAACGATTTCCAGTTAATGTCTGTTCCGAATGTCTATAGTTTCATTAGTTTTAGGAAAAGTAGGAGCGTGATCATTTACATCAGTGATTTCTACAACCACATAGTGAACTTCCAAAGGGTTTTCCACCAGAACCTTCAGCTCCATCAGACACGTCCCGCTGCCCTGACACAGCTGCTCTCTGTCAATGCGGCCGTGGACGTACAAAGCGCCATTGTCAGAGTTTACTCCAAAACCAGCTTCATTCGTTTCAGAAACAACACGGAACCGTCTCTCACCCAACGAGGCAACATCAAGACCAAGATCCTTTGCCACATTTCCAACAACAGTCCCGTCTTTCACCTCCTCCGGAACAGAGTATCTGATCTGAGCCAAAGCGCACTGTCCAAAAAACATCAGAAGAGCCGCGCACACAGCGATCCACGGACATTTCCCCAAAACAAATGTTCTCCTCATCTCCAACATTGTTCACAAATCCGTGTATTTAGAAAAACTGTGTTCAAGTCACGAAAGCACCAAATAATCCAGATTATCGTACGAGACAGTAAATACAACGCTTCAGTCCAACAGACACAAAAGACTTTGTGAGAGGAGGGACGAAGTGCAGCATGAGCTTATTCAAGGGCTAGTGCCACCTTATGGTCACTTAGGGAGTTTGATAATTTGGTTAAAAGCATAAAGATACATATTTTTGTAATAAAAAATAAAGTTGATTTTGTGAATAAAAAGCCGACTTCAATCTGTAGCTCTATTATTCCTTCAGCACCAGGGACAGCTCCAGGACTGAAGTTCATGAAGCAGCAGCTTGACATCGTTTTCTTAAATAACACTCCAATACTTTTGTATTTTTTAAAATAGATTTCTTGGACATTTGAAGTTTTTATTGTAACATGGTATAATCAACAGGAAAAAAATTTATAGTTCCAGCTGTTAACTGAATAAAATTGGACATCAAAGTCGGTAGCAATTACTTAAATGACATTAGCACAAGAACAAGATCAGGGCAACACAACAGCTACTACTGCATACATTTGTAACTTTAACAGTTCTGTTCTATCAGATCTACAATACTTCAAAAAGCAATAACCGTTTAATGTAAAAAAAAAAACAAAAATAAAAAAACATAAAAAAATACATGTTGATTAAATTGAATACTCAAATTTAATTCAACCGGCATACTTTCTGAAAACCGTTTGAATTTAAATTACTAAAAATTTCACTTCAAGCTTATAGGCTGTTTTGCCGGGTAGATCATTTTAATGCAGCTTTATAATATACAACGTCAGTCATAGAAACAATGGGATTTAAGAAAACGTGTTTTAACGCTGTCCTACCTCCTCAGAAGGCCTCCTTCTGTCCGGCAGCACCAGTGTGTTGGCCTGGCTCCCTGGGACTATAGTGGATCCTACGCTCATTCTGGGTCCAACTAACATGTAGCGCTTGTCTCCAGATCTGTACTGGATGCTGTGGCACAGAGTCCCGTCATAGTTTGTGTCCTGTAAGTACTTGGAGGTGTAGTCAGTGCTGGACTTGGAGCACTGCATTGCAATCAGCACAATGATACTGATAATGAACAGAGCTGAGACCGAGGCCAGAGTTATCATGAGGTAAAAAGTCACATTAGTGTCCTCAGCGTCTTTAGCGGAGCTCTTCACATCAGCAGCTGCAAAAGCCTCTCTGGGCTCCACCACTTTAACAAGCACAGTAGCTGTAGCTGAGAGCGACACGTTGCCATTGTCTTTGACCAGTATGACGAGTTTGTGCTCGGCCTCGTCTGTCTCTGTGAACGAGCGAAGTGTCCTGACCTGTCCTGTGTAGCGGTCCAACCCAAACAGACTGTGGTCAGTCACTTCCTGCAGTGAAAACAGCAGCCAGCCGTTAAATCCGATATCAGCGTCATAGGCCCTGACTTTAGTCACCAAGTGTCCTGCGTTCACATTGCGGGGAGCTCCTCCACTCCTTCAGCAGAACCGTTAGAGCTGACTGGATACAGAATGACTGGAGCGTTGTCGTTCTGGTCCAGAATGAACACGTGCACTGTCACGTTGCTGCTCAGTGACGGAGTCCCAGAGTCTGAGGCCACCACTTGAAACTGGAACGACTTTAAGGTCTCAAAGTCAAAGCTTTTCAGAGCCGTGATTTGGCCATTTTCACTATTAATGTTGAGAAATGAAGTGACTTTGTTTTCTTCATTTCCATCTCTGTAAATGTGATAAGAAACATGGGCATTTTCACCTTCATCTGGATCAACAGCTTGAACAGAAAACAGCTGTGCTCCTGCTTCATTGCCCTCAGTGATATAAAAACTGTAAGGTTTAAGGACAAACTCTGGACTGTTGTCATTCACATCTGAAATGACAATGAATATATTCTTCTCAGATGTAAGGAGGGCTGGCCGTGATCTTTGGCCACTATGGACAGAACATACTGTGACTGTGTCTCTCTATCCAGAGCAGATTTAGTCACAAGTGAAAACATTTTGTCCTGTAGAGAAGGAGACAGTGTAAAGGAACATCTCCTTCTATTGAACATGTCACTTTCCGTTCAGCCCAGAGTCTCTGTCATTAACACTGATCAGAGCCACAGTAGTCCCGGGTCTAGAGTCTTCAGGAATGGAGCTGGAAAACGAGGTGACCTCAATCTCAGGTGCATTATCATTCACGTCCAATATTTTAATTATTACGTTTTTCTGTGAGGCCAAAGGAGGTACCCTTTGTCTGATGCTTCGACTTCAAGAATGTACTTTTCCTTCTCCTCATAATTTATCAAACCTTTTAAAGAATCTCACCTGTCTGTGAGTTAATATCAAATAAATCTAGAGGTCGTTGTTTTACACTGTTGCTAAATGCATACACAACCTCTCCATTTGCACCTTTGTCTAATCTGTAGCATTAACTTGTATTACAGTGGTACCTATTGGTACATTTTCAGTAAGTGTCACTGATAAATCATCATTTGTAAAACGAGGAGCGTTATCGTTTACATCTAATACATTTACAATTATTCTTGTTTGGCCCGATTTTGGAGGTTTTCCGCCATCTACAGCCGTAAGCACAAGAGAATGACGCTGCTCTGTCTCTCTGTCTAAAGGTTTTTGCACAATTAATGTTGGATTTTACCATCTTCTTCAATATCTTTAACCTCTATTTGGAAATATTCATCGCACTAAGTTTGTACTGCTGTATAGACAATTGTACGCTGTCCAGATCTCTCGCTGCTTTAAGTGGAATCCGAAAACCTGGTAGCACAGACTCATATATTTCCAGTGTTGTTTCTAATTCAGGGAAAACTGGCGCATTGTCGTTTATGTCCTGCACCTCCACTCCAACGTAATGCACCTCCAGCGGGTTTTCTAACACAGTCTTCAGATTTATTAAACACGTTGTGCTCTTTTCACACACCTCTTCTCGGTCAATCTTACGGCTCACGTACAAATTACCGTCTTTCTGATCCACGTGAAAAAGCGTCTCTGCAGCTCCAGACACAATGCGATACTTCCTGTCTTTGAGCGCACTCTTGTCCAAACCCAAATCCTTTGCTACATTCCCGACAATGGTTCCTTCTTTAACTTCTTCAGTGACAGAATATCTCAGCTGCGCAGAGGCTTTTGTCAACAAAAATACGATGAAAACAAAGCCGAGTTTTGAGGGCCACGATCTTTGATCCATGATTGGAAAAATAATCTAACCAAAAATCAACATAAATACAACTAGCAAATAACTCAACCTTCAAGTCCCGTTACTATCCACAAAGACAACGACCAACGTTTTTGTTCCCAAGAAAACCGTAAAGTGGGTGGAACAGAAATGTAAGCTCAGCCCACAAACTCAAAATGATCATGTGACAGTGACACCAAGCGATATCAAGATTACTGCAATGTTATGCGATGCGGTATATTATTTCAACATATGTATGTATGTAAATAAATAAATAAATAAATACAATGCTCTTAGATCCAGAATCCAGCAAAGTTTATTGAAGCATTAAAGCGCTTTATTTTGATTATTTGTTTAGTGTAAAGAGGTGGTAGGGTTTTTGAGGGTTTATGTTTTACATTTCAGTCTTTTTAAGAGATGATATTGAAATTAAATGCGCACCTTTCTTGCAAAAAGTGTATTGCTAAAAAAAAATTTTAAAAAAGCAATTCATACAGCTCTCTTCATTAACTTAAAAAAGCATAGTAGACAGAAGAGCAATAAGAAGAGACCAAAGTTTAAAAACTATAGTGATTGGGCTCAAAGTAAACTCTTTACTTAAAATATTTATCCCAGATTGACCCTAATCCAGTCAAGGTGTCACGATTGTGTAATCTATTAATATTTCTTCTAAAAAAAAATAAATAAATAACCTGACAAAAATGTAAAAGTCAAACAACTGGAAAATAGAATGATATAATATTATTCCCGTGTAGTTATAAAAGGGATTGCACGAAAAGATGGTATAGAGGCATGAAGAAAAAAATTTAATATAGTTAGAAATGTTATGTAATGTTACCTCTTCAGAGGGCCTCCTTCTGTCTGGCAGCACCAGTGTGTTGGCCTGGCTCCCTGGGACTATAGTGGATCCTACGCTCATTCTGGGTCCAACTAACATGTAGCGCTTGTCTCCAGATCTGTACTGGATGCTGTGGCACAGAGTCCCGTCATAGTTTGTGTCCTGTAAGTACTTGGAGGTGTAGTCAGTGCTGGACTTGGAGCACTGCATTGCAATCAGCACAATGATACTGATAATGAACAGCGCTGAGACCGAGGCCAGAGTTATCATGAGGTAAAAAGTCACATTAGTGTCCTCAGCGTCTTTAGCGGAGCTCTTCACATCAGAAGCTGCAAAAGCCTCTCTGGGCTCCACCACTTTGACAAGCACAGTAGCTGTAGCTGAGAGCGACACGTTGCCATTGTCTTTGACCAGTATGACGAGTTTGTGCTCGGCCTCGTCTGTCTCTGTGAACGAGCGAAGTGTCCTGATCTGTCCTGTGTAGCGGTCCAACCCAAACATACTGTGGTCAGTCACTTCCTGCAGTGAAAACAGCAGCCAGCCGTTATATCCGATATCAGCGTCATAGGCCCTGACTTTAGTCACCAAGTGTCCTGCGTTCACATTGCGGGGGAGCTCATCCACTCCTTCAGCAGAACCGTTAGAGCTGACTGGATACAGAATGACTGGAGCGTTGTCGTTCTGGTCCAGAATGAACACGTGCACTGTCACGTTGCTGCTCAGTGACGGAGTCCCAGAGTCTGAGGCCACCACTTGAAACTGGAACGACTTTAAGGCCTCAAAGTCAAAGCTTTTCAGCGCCGTGATTTGACCATTTTCCGCGTTCACGTTTAAAAAGAGCGCCACGTCCTTCTCTTGTCCTGTGCGCGCAATGCTGTAGGAAACGTCTGCGTTTTCACTCTTATCTTTGTCTGCTGCAGTTACACAGAACAGTGACGTCCCTGCCACGTTATTTTCTACAATATAAAAGTACAGAGGGTTTTGTTCAAACTGTGGACTGTTGTCGTTTACATCTAATATCTGAATACTGAGAGTTTTAGTGGTGGATAAAGGAGGCTCCCCACAGTCTGTGGCTTTGATTGTGATGTCATAATTTGACACTTCCTCCCTGTCCAGGAAATCCTTAGTGACAACTGAATATGTGTTTTCTTTATACGAGGGTTTTAGCTCAAAAGGCACGTTGTTTGTTATGTGCGCCATTATTTTACCATTAACACCAGAGTCTTTATCTGTTACACTTATTAATGAGATAACTGTCCTGGTTTGAGTCTTCAGACACTGTGTTTGACAGAGAAGTCACGTCTATTTCAGGTGAATTGTCATTTACATCTATGATTTTAATAATAACTCTACATTCACCTGTTAATGGAGGCGTGCCTTTGTCTGACGCTTGAACTTCCAATTCATAGAATTTCTTTTCTTCATAATCTATTTTCCCTTTTACTACAATGTCCCCTGTTTTAGAGTCTATTTCAAAAATATTATAGATTCTTTGCTTTAATGTTTTTGCCAGACTATAATCAATTTCTCCGTTTATTCCTTCGTCTGGATCCGTAGCTGTGAGTTTAAAAATTGACGTACCGATTTGCACGCTTTCTTTGGCCTCAATTTCATACAATTCTTGGCCAAAAACTGGTGTGTTGTCGTTGCTGTCAAGAACAATAATTGTAACATTAAGTGTGCCTGATTTTGGGGGTTTACCTCCATCTAATGCTGTTACTTGCAGAAAGTGCTTGCTGTTTTGTTCTCTGTCCAACTTTTTTTCAACATTAAAATGGTATTTTCACCATCAGTTTCACGGATATTAATTTCAAAATGTCCGTTTAAAGACAATGTATAAGAACGGATGGAATTTACACCAGTATCAGGATCATGAGCAGCGTGAAGCTGAAATCGTTTTCCAGACAAGGTGTGTTCTGCTATTTCTATAGTTTCATTAGTTTTAGGAAAAGTAGGAGCGTGATCATTTACATCAGTGATTTCTACAACCACATAGTGAACTTCCAAAGGGTTTTCCACCAGAACCTTCAGCTCCATCAGACACGTCCCGCTGCCCTGACACAGCTGCTCTCTGTCAATGCGGCCGTGGACGTACAAAGCGCCATTATCTGGGTTTACCTCGAAAATACTTTCCTTTGATCCAGGGGCAACGCGGAACTGCCTTTCACCTAATAAAGCAACATCAAGACCAAGATCCTTTGCCACATTTCCAACAACAGTCCCGTCCTTCACCTCCTCCGGAACAGAGTATCTGATCTGAGCCAAAGCGCACTGTCCAAAAAACATCAGAAGAGCCGCGCACACAGCGATCCACGGACATTTCCCCAAAACAGATGTTCTCTTCATCTCCAACACTGTTCACAAATACGTGTATTTATGAAACTGTTTTGAAGTCTCTAAAGCACCGAATAATCCAGAGTAAAGCAAGAGACAAGTACATACAACGTTTCAGTTCCACAGAAACAAAAGGCTCTATGAGAGGAGGGACGAAGTGCAGCAGTGGCTTATTTAAGGGTTAGTGCCACCCGATGGTCACGTAGAGAATTTGAAGAAAAGTTTAATAACATGTATACAATTTTTTTTGAATAAAAAAAATAACAGATTTTGTTCAGATCATGGATATTGATTATTTGATAAAATGACAGTCCAAATCCTGTAGCTCTATCGTTCCTTCAGCACCAGGGACAGCTCCAGGACTGGAGATAAGATATCCTTTATTTGTCCAACAATGGGGAAATGCCAGTATTGCAACGCACATTTGAATAAAAACATCAGCGAAAAAAGAAAACATGCAATCTAAAAAGATACTTTAAAATAGACTTATATATATATAAGTTACTATAGTTAAAATTGTTAAAAACTCTTTTTTTAAATAAATGTTTGCTATGGCACAGTGCAGGATATGACAGGATAAATAAAGTGGCATCAGTATATAGTATTATACTATGTACAATATATGACTATGATTATGTACAACTTCAGCAGAAGAACAGAATAAATAACTAGTAATAAATATGAGGTAAAAGTATGACTATGTATATGTACAGAGCAGCATTTAAGAAGGTGTAAATAGAGGTAAATAAATAGGTTTATAAGATTGCAGAATTTTTTTTTAAACACTCAAATAGTTTATATTTTTTTGTCCAACTCATTAAAAATATATGTGATGAAGAAAGTAGCCATCAAAACATTGTATATTCAGTAGGAAGCATGAAATCAATAATATAGTTCCCCCTTTTGCCTAATTACTATACTATGCTGAAAGTTATTAGCAAATACCTAGATGACATTGACAACAGCACAAGAACACATTTAGGCAGTGCAACAGCTGTTATTGTACGCATTCAGAACTTTGACTGTAGTGTGACAGTAGAGTTGTAAATAATTGTAATACATTAAAATATGACTTGTTATTTCTCTCTTTTTTTAAATTACCACAATATCACTGTGAAGACCATTTTATTTCCTCTGTATTTGTGTGAGACAGAAGCAGACACACAATAAGTCAAAAGATACGCAGAGGACTCACTCAGGAAAAAGGCAACTCTGCCCCTAGTAGAAATTCTAAAGATTCTGTCAGAATGGCATAAGTTCTCAACTTTAACAGCAAACATTATTAAACAGACCATCTGTCCCACCATCGACAGAGACCTTTAATTTAATCATTTTCATGTGACTTCAATAGAATAGGCTTAATCACATCTCTTTTTTGAGCTGCACACTTCTATAAAACCATTTAGATTTAAAATAAATAAATACACATTATTTAACTTCAGACATATATTTTCTGCTTTTTCGCCATGTAAATACTTTTAATGCAGCTTTATAATACTCTGATTCAAAGTCATACTAAATATTTGCTTTAAAACATATCAGAAAGATTATGGCATTTTTTTTTTTTTTTTTTTTTTCAATTTGCATTAGTTTGGTGTGATAGTCTTTGTGGTAAATATTGATCATATTTTAACAACAGTTAAAAAGCAACATATGAAGAAATTGGGGAGAAAAAAAAGCAAATTGTGTTCTAAAACACTCTTTCCACATGTTATCAAAAAGCGCCAAATTGCGCCAATTTATACAAAACTGGTACAATTTCATGGGAAATCATTCAGGCATTCAGAAATGTTCAATTGGTACAATATATTGTCATTTGTCAAACCATGAAGTATATGTCATTTATAAAGATTCTATCCTATAATTACAAAGTGGTTAAGAGGTAAGAGTTGTGAAATCACCTTTACTAATGTCATATTGCTGGAAAAGAGGTTTTAAAAATCTCATCAGAAAAGCCAAAATGGATGAAAACTAGCAGAATATGTAGTGAAGCCTTAAATGGGACTATTTTCACAAGTGTTTTACGGAAAAATGTTGTCTAACCTGAATACACATTTTAACGCTGTCCTACCTCTTCAGAAGGCCTCCTTCTGTCCGGCAGCACCAGTGTGTTGGCCTGGCTCCCTGGGACTATAGTGGATCCTACGCTCATTCTGGGTCCAACTAACATGTAACGCTTGTCTCCAGATCTGTACTGGATGCTGTGGCACAGAGTCCCGTCATAGTTTGTGTCCTGTAAGTACTTGGAGGTGTAGTCAGTGCTGGACTTGGAGCACTGCATTGCAATCAGCACAATAATACTGATAATGAACAGAGCTGAGACCGAGGCCAGAGTTATCATGAGGTAAAAAGTCACATTAGTGTCCTCAGCGTCTTTAGCGGAGCTCTTCACATCAGAAGCTGCAAAAGCCTCTCTGGGCTCCACCACTTTGACAAGCACAGTAGCTGTAGCTGAGAGCGACACGTTGCCATTGTCTTTGACCAGTATGACGAGTTTGTGCTCGGCCTCGTCTGTCTCTGTGAACGAGCGAAGTGTCCTGATCTGTCCTGTGTAGCGGTCCAACCCAAACAGACTGTGGTCAGTCACTTCCTGCAGTGAAAACAGCAGCCAGCCGTTATATCCGATATCAGCGTCATAGGCCCTGACTTTAGTCACCAAGTGTCCTGCGTTCACATTGCGGGGGAGCTCCTCCACTCCTTCAGCAGAACCGTTAGAGCTGACTGGATACAGAATGACTGGAGCGTTGTCGTTCTGGTCCAGAATGAAAACGTGCACTGTCACATTGCTGCTCAGTGACGGAGTCCCAGAGTCTGAGGCCACCACTTGAAACTGGAACGACTTTAAGGCCTCAAAGTCAAAGCTTTTCAGCGCCGTGATTTGGCCATTTTCCGCGTTCACGTTTAAAAAGAGCGATACGTCCTTCTCTTGTCCTGTGCGCGCAATGCTGTAGGAAACGTCTGCGTTTTCACTCTTATCTTTGTCTGCTGCAGTTACAGAGAACAGTGACGTCCCTGCCACGTTATTTTCTACAATATAAAAGTACAGAGGGTTTTGTTCAAACTGTGGACTGTTGTCGTTTACATCTAATATCTGAATACTGAGAGTTTTAGTGGTGGACAAAGGAGGCTCCCCACAGTCTGTGGCTTTGATTGTGATGTCATAATTTGACACTTCCTCCCTGTCCAGGAAATCCTTTGTGACAACTGAATATGTATTTTCTTTATAGGAGGGTTTTAGCTCAAAAGGCACGTTGTTTGTTATGTGCGCATTGATTTTGCCATTAACACCAGAGTCTTTGTCTGTTACACTTATTAATGCGATAACTGTCCCTGGTTTGGAGTCTTCAGACACTGTGTTTGACAGAGAAGTCACGTCTATTTCAGGTGAATTGTCATTTACATCTAGTATTTTAATAATAACTCTACATTCACCTCTTAAAAGAGGCGTGCCTTTGTCTATGGCCTCTACATCCAATTCATATTGGTCTGTTTCTTCGGAATTAAGTAATCCTACTGTTGTAATCTCGCCTGTGATTTTATTTAACATGAACACCTTTTGTACTTCTTGGATGAGTGATTCTCTTAGACTGTACTCAATTTCACCATTAGTTCCATCGTCAGCGTCAGTTGCAGTGAGACCAATTACTACTGCTCCTATTTCAACGTTTTCTTTGACAGAAATCTCATAAACCTCTTGAGTGAAAACGGGTCTGTTGTCGTTACTGTCCAGAACAATAACTGTTACATTTAGTGTCCCTGATCTTCTGGGTTTGCCTCCGTCTACAGCTGTGACAAGCAAAGAGAGCCTCTGAGTTTCCTCTCGATCTAACGCTTTCTTTAAAATTAAAAACGGAGTTTTTCGTAAATCACTTTCTCTGACATTTATATCAAAATATTCATTTGCAGATAAAGTGTAGGTGCGAACTGAGTTTATTCCTGCGTCAGGATCAACGGCGGGATGCAGCTGAAAACGATTTCCAGTTAAAGTCTGTTCCGATATTTCTACAGTTTCATTAGTTTTAGGAAAAGTAGGAGTGTTATCATTTACATCAGTGATTTCTACAACCACATAGTGAACTTCCAAAGGGTTTTCCACCAGAATCTTCAGCTCCATCAGACACGTCCCGCTGCCCTGACACAGCTGCTCTCTGTCAATGCGGCCGTGGACGTACAAAGCGCCATTATGTGGGTTTACCTCGAAAATACTTTCCTTTGATCCAGGGCAACGCGGAACTGCCTTTCACCTAATGAAGCAACATCAAGACCAAGATCCTTTGCCACATTTCCAACAACAGTCCCGTCCTTCACCTCCTCCGGAACAGAGTATCTGATCTGAGCCAAAGCGCACTGTCCAAAAAACATCAGAAGAGCCGCGCACACAGCGATCCACGGACATTTCCCCAAAACAAATGTTCTCTTCATCTCCAACATTGTTCAAAACTCCATGTATTAATGGAGATGGTTTTGAAGTTACGAAAGCACCAAATATTTCAGAGTAAGGCAAGAAATAAATGAATACAACGCTTCAGTCCAACAGACACAAAAGACTCTGTGAGAGGAGGGACAAAGTATAATAGGGGTTCATTTGAGGGTTACTGCCACCCTGTGGTCTTGTAGAGAACATAACATCATTTCATAAAGTTATGTATTGTACATGAATTATTGTCACAAAAAATACAGTCCATGTTATGCATAGAATAATAGATAAATTGGACGGATGGTAAGGGGTTCTACATCATCAATCAAACCTTCAGCACCACGGACAGCGTCAAAGCTGAAATTAAAAATTGCAGGATATATATCAAGTTATGGTTAATTACAATAGTGCATCAGTCGAAGCATGTTGTTTCTTATTTTCAAGACTTTTAAATTTTAGATTTTCAATTGATAGGCATGAATTGTAAAGAGTAAATAAATAACGAGACCTTTCTTCTTCGGTGAAAAAAATGATTTTACTGAAAACTTGGCATAAATAGCTCGTTATGAGGGCATGGCAACACTTTACAATAAAGCCCTTCAACATTACAAACCAAATTGTATTTTGACATTGATTAAAATATCTTAAAACCTGGATCTTTTGAGAAGAATCAGAAATATTTTGCAACAACCAAAATAAGCTGCCAAATTTCTAGTATTAGTAGTTTTAATCGAGACTAGATAATAACTTTTGGCAGTGTGATTGTACCTTTTACTTTTTGTTCTTAAGTACATTTCCACACAAATATCATTATAGCTATGAATAGACCAAGAAAGGAAAAAAAAAAAACTCTTTTATGCAGGTTTAAACTAAAAATCTGCATTTTCTTCATGAATTTGCAATACCCTTCTTCAAAATGTCATAGTTGTTTTTTACACAAGTAACTGAACATTTACTTAAGTAGTGAACTTCAGTACTTTTGCCATCTCTGGTGATTTCTGAGATTTTGAATGTTTCTCCTTCTGTCTGGGTGGGTTTCCTCTGGCCATTCCAGTTTCCCTCACAAACTAAGACATGGACATTAGGAAATATCCTCCAGCTATAATAGTCCTGACCAAGCCTATGAAGATGTCTCAAGGGGGAAAATAAAGTGTAGTACCTTAATCATAACATCAGCATGAAAACAATATGATATAACAACTGCAATGTGCATATAAAATACCTCAAAATGTATATTTTACCTGTTTCTATTTAAATGTTTTCTCCCATCTAATGTCTAATTAAAGACTGAAGATACTAACCTGGCTCACGCCAGATGGATATGTGTTGAACTCCTATCTGAGTTGTCACTATAAATATCGCGAGATAACCCATCTGGCTGGCCAGGTTATGACGATACAACACAATTGCAAAATTCAAAAACTATGTTCAGATAAAAGATAAATGCCACATCACTTTTCCCTCCCTCAGGACCTCTGAAAATGAACTCAGTAGGACTTTCTTGGTTAAAAACTGTCAACAAATAAATAAAATAGTAAATTTTACTCAAAAGAGAAATGTTCCTATAATTTTAAAAAGTCACATCAAATTAATGTTTTGTTTTACTTTGCACCTAATCACAAATTAGAAAAATCAAGTGCAGTTGTTGTTGTTGTTCTTGTGAACACTAAACTGTCTTACCTCCTCAGAAGGCCTTCTGTCGGGCAGCACCAGTGTGTTGGCCTGGCTCCCTGGGACTATAGTGGATCCTACGCTCATTCTGGGTCCAACTAACATGTAGCGCTTGTCTCCAGATCTGTACTGGATGCTGTGGCACAGAGTCCCGTCATAGTTTGTGTCCTGTAAGTACTTGGAGGTGTAGTCAGTGCTGGACTTGGAGCACTGCATTGCAATCAGCACAATGATACTGATAATGAACAGAGCTGAGACCGAGGCCAGAGTTATCATGAGGTAAAAAGTCACGTTAGTGTCCTCGGCGTCTTTAGCGGAGCTCTTCACATCAGAAGCTGCAAAAGCCTCTCTGGGCTCCACCACTTTGACAAGCACAGTAGCTGTAGCTGAGAGCGACACGTTGCCATTGTCTTTGACCAGTGTGACGAGTTTGTGCTCGGCCTCGTCTGTCTCTGTGAACGAGCGAAGTGTCCTGATCTGTCCTGTGTAGCGGTCCAACCCAAACAGACTGTGGTCAGTCACTTCCTGCAGTGAAAACAGCAGCCAGCCGTTATATCCGATATCAGCGTCATAAGCCCTGACTTTAGTCACCAAGTGTCCTGCGTTCACATTGCGGGGGAGCTCCTCCACTCCTTCGGCAGAACCGTTAGAGCTGACTGGATACAGAATGACTGGAGCGTTGTCGTTCTGGTCCAGAATGAACACGTGCACTGTCACATTGCTGCTCAGTGACGGAGTCCCAGAGTCTGAGGCCACCACTTGAAACTGGAACGACTTTAAGACCTCAAAGTCAAAGCTTTTCAGCGCCGTGATTTGACCATTTTCACTATTAATGTTGAGAAATGAAGTCACTTTGTTTTCTTCACTTCCATCTCTGTAAATGTGATAAGAAACATGAGCATTTTCACCTTCATCTTGATCAACAGCTTGAACAGAAAACAGCTGTGCTCCTGCTTCATTGCCCTCAGTGATATAAAAACTATAAGGTTTAAGGACAAACTCTGGACTGTTGTCATTCACATCTGAAATGACAATGAAAATATTCTTCTCAGATGTAAGGGAGGGCTGGCCGTGATCTTTGGCCACTATAGACAGAACATACTGTGACTGTGTCTCTCTATCCAGAGCAGATTTAGTCACAAGTGAAAACATTTTGTCCTGTAGAGAAGGAGACAATGCAAAGGGAACATCTCCTTCTATTGAACATGTCACTTTCCCATTCAGCCCAGAGTCTCTGTCATTAACACTGATCAGAGCCACAGTAGTCCCGGGCCTAGAGTCTTCAGGAATGGAGCTGGAAAACGAGGTGACCTCAATCTCAGGTGCATTATCGTTCACGTCCAATATTTTAATTATTACGTTTTTCTGCGTGGACAATGGAGGTAAACCCTCATCTGATGCTTCAACTTCAATTTCATATGTATCCTTCTCTTCATAATTGATTTTTCCTTTGACAATAATTTCACCTGATATGGGTTTAATGTCAAATAAATCTAGCAAGGGTTGATTTACACTGTTACTAAAAGAATAAATCACATTTCCATTCGCTCCGTCGTCTAAATCCGTAGCATTGACTTGTGTCACAGTTGTTCCTATAGATACATTTTCAGAAAGCGTCACTAATAAATCACCATTACTAAAAACAGGTGCATTGTCGTTTACATCTAGAACATTTATAATTATCCTCGTTTGGCCTGATTTTGGAGGTTTTCCGCCATCTACAGCCGTAAGCACAAGAGAATGACGCTGCTCTGTCTCTCTGTCTAAAGGTTTATGCACGATTAATGTTGGTATTTTACCATCATGGACTTTATCTTTAACTTCTAAACGAAAATATTCATTCGCATTAAGTTTGTACTGCTGTATAGATAATTGTCCAATATCCAGATCTCTCGCTGCTTTAAGTGGAATCCGAAAACCTGGTAACACAGACTCATATATTTCCAGTGTTGTTTCTAATTCAGGGAAAACTGGCGCATTGTCGTTTATGTCCTGCACCTCCACTCCAACGTAATGCACCTCCAGCGGGTTTTCTAACACAGTCTTCAGATTTATTAAACACGTTGTGCTCTTTTCACACACCTCTTCTCGGTCAATCTTACGGCTCACGTACAAATTACCGTCTTTCTGATCCACGTGAAAAAGCGTCTCTGCAGCTCCAGACACAATGCGATACTTCCTGTCTTTGAGCACACTCTTGTCCAAACCCAAATCCTTTGCTACATTCCCGACAATGGTTCCTTCTTTAACTTCTTCAGTGACAGAATATCTCAGCTGCGCAGAGGCTTTTGTCAACAAAAATACGATGAAAACAAAGCCGAGTTTTGAGGGCCACGATCTTTGATCCATGATTGGAAAAATAATCTAACCAAAAATCAACATAAATACAACTAGCAATAACTCAACCTTCAAGTCCCGTTACTATCCACAAAGACAACGACCAACGTTTTTGTTCCCAAGAAAACCGTAAAGTGGGTGGAACAGAAATGTAAGCTCAGCCCACAAACTCAAAATGATCATGTGACAGTGACACCAAGCGATATCAAAGATTACTGCAATGTTATGCGATGCGGTATGTTATATGTATGTATGTATGTATGTATGTATGTATGTATGTATTATGTATGTATGTATGTATGTATGAATCAATGACCTTGGACAGCACATCTTACACAACAAAACAACCTTGGTATGTATGCGTACAGTGAGTGTTACAGCCACAGTGTTTTGAAGCATTAAAGTGCTTAATTTTGATATTTTCTGTAAAGAGGTGGTAGGGTTTTTGATTGTTTATGTTTTACATTTCAGTCTTTTTGAGAGATGATATTGAAGTTAAATACGCACTATTCTAGCAAAATTTTTCTTGCTAAAAATAGCAATATATATAGCTCTGTTCATTAACTTATATAAGGATAATAGAGAGAAGTTGGTACAGAGCAATAAGAACAGACAAAAGTTTAAACCGTGTAGTGAGTGGGCCCAAAATGAACTCTTGACTTAAAAAACTGTATGTATCCTGGATTGAAAAAGTCGTGGTGTAACGATTGTGTATTCTATTACTACTTTTTCTTTATTCAGAAAAAACAATTAATTATTTTCAAAAACGCGACGGATATGTATAAGTCAAACAACTGAAAAATATAATGATATAATACTGAAGTATTCCCGTGTAGTTATAAAATGGATTACATTAACAAATGGTAAAGAACTATAAAGAAAAAATTATTATAGTTAGAAATGTTATTTCATGTTACCTCTTCAGATGGCCTCCTTCTGTCTGGCAGCACCAGTGTGTTGGCCTGGCTCCCTGGGACTATAGTGGATCCTACGCTCATTCTGGGTCCAACTAACATGTAGCGCTTGTCTCCAGATCTGTACTGGATGCTGTGGCACAGAGTCCCGTCATAGTTTGTGTCCTGTAAGTACTTGGAGGTGTAGTCAGTGCTGGACTTGGAGCACTGCATTGCAATCAGCACAATAATACTGATAATGAACAGAGCTGAGACCGAGGCCAGAGTTATCATGAGGTAAAAAGTCACATTAGTGTCCTCAGCGTCTTTAGCGGAGCTCTTCACATCAGAAGCTGCAAAAGCCTCTCTGGGCTCCACCACTTTGACAAGCACAGTAGCTGTAGCTGAGAGCGACACGTTGCCATTGTCTTTGACCAGTATGACGAGTTTGTGCTCGGCCTCGTCTGTCTCTGTGAACGAGCGAAGTGTCCTGATCTGTCCTGTGTAGCGGTCCAACCCAAACAGACTGTGGTCAGTCACTTCCTGCAGTGAAAACAGCAGCCAGCCGTTATATCCGATATCAGCGTCATAAGCCCTGACTTTAGTCACCAAGTGTCCTGCGTTCACATTGCGGGGGAGCTCCTCCACTCCTTCAGCAGAACCGTTAGAGCTGACTGGATACAGAATGACTGGAGCGTTGTCGTTCTGGTCCAGAATGAACACGTGCACTGTCACGTTGCTGCTCAGTGACGGAGTCCCAGAGTCTGAGGCCACCACTTGAAACTGGAACGACTTTAAGGCCTCAAAGTCAAAGCTTTTCAGCGCCGTGATTTGGCCATTTTCCGCGTTCACGTTTAAAAAGAGCGCCACGTCCTTCTCTTGTCCTGTGCGCGCAATGCTGTAAGAAACGTCTGCGTTTTCACTCTTATCTTTGTCTGCTGCAGTTACAGAGAACAGTGACGTTCCTGCCACGTTATTTTCTACAATATAAAAGTACAGAGGGTTTTGTTCAAACTGTGGACTGTTGTCGTTTACATCTAATATCTGAATACTGAGAGTTTTAGTGGTGGATAAAGGAGGCTCTCCACAGTCTGTGGCTTTGATTGTGATGTCATAATTTGACACTTCCTCCCTGTCCAGGAAATCCTTAGTGACAACTGAATATGTGTTTTCTTTATACGAGGGTTTTAGCTCAAAAGGCACGTTGTTTGTTATGTGCGCCATGATTTTACCATTAACACCAGAGTCTTTGTCTTTGACGCGAATGAGAGAAACTACTGTCCCTGGTTTGGAGTCTTCAGACACTGTGTTTGACAGAGAAGTCACGTCTATTTCAGGTGAATTGTCATTTACATCTATGATTTTAATAATAACTCTACATTCACCTGTTAATGGAGGCGTGCCTTTGTCTGAGGCCTCTACATCTAATTCATATTGATCAGTTTCTTCAAAGTCAATTGGGCCTTTTGTGATAATTTCTCCTGTTGCTTTATTTAATTCAAATGTTTTATACACTTCTGGAGCCAGTGTTTCCCCGAGGTTATACTCAATTTCTTCATTTATTCCCTCATCAGAGTCTGTTGCGTTTAGCCTAAATATTACAAATCCTTTTTCCAATTTTTCTTTCACTATGATGTGATAAACTTCCTGACTAAAAACGGGCCTATTGTCATTACTATCCAGAACAACAATTGTAATATTTAATGTCCCAGATTTTTGTGGTTTCCCTCCATCAACCGCGGTGAGACGTAAATAGTGTCTGCTTCTCTGTTCTCGGTCTAAAGACTTCTTTAGCTCCAGAAACGGTATTTTACCCAAATCACTTTGTCTGATATTGATTTCAAAATGTTCGTTTGCAGACAATGTATAAGAACGGATCGAATTTATCCCCGCGTCAGGATCATAAGCAGGATGGAGTTGAAGTCTTTTTCCCGGCAACGATTGTTCTCCAATTTCGAATGTTTGATTCGTTTTAGGAAAAGTAGGAGCGTGATCATTTACATCGGTGATTTCTACAACCACATAGTGAACTTCCAAAGGGTTTTCCACCAGAACCTTCAGCTCCATCAGACACGTCCCGCTGCCCTGACACAGCTGCTCTCTGTCAATGCGGCCGTGGACGTACAAAGCGCCATTGTCAGAGTTTACTCCAAAAACAGCTTCATTCGTTTCAGAAACAACACGGAACCGTCTCTCACCCAACGAGGCAACATCAAGACCAAGATCCTTTGCCACATTTCCAACAACAGTCCCGTCCTTCACCTCCTCCGGAACAGAGTATCTGATCTGAGCCAAAGCGCACTGTCCAAAAAACATCAGAAGAGCCGCGCACACAGCGATCCACGGACATTTCCCCAAAACAAATGTTCTCTTCATCTCCAACACTGTTCACAAATACGTGTATTTATAAAACTGTTTTGAAGTCTCTAAAGCACCGAATAACCCAGAGTAAAGCAAGAGACAAGTACATACAACGTTTCAGTCCCACAGAAACAAAAGGCTCTGTGAGAGGAGGGACGAAGTGCAGCAGTGGCTTATTTAAGGGTTAGTGCCACCTTAGGGTCACGTAGAGAATTTATGGAAAAGTTTAATAACATGTTGATATATTGTTTTTGAAACAAAAATTATAACTGATTTTGTTCAGATCATGGATATTGATTATTTGATAAAAATTACATTTTAAATCCTGTAGCTCTATCAGTCCTTTATCACCAAGGACAGCTCCAGGCTTAAAGTTTGCAAGATTGCAGAATTCTAAGATTTTATTTTATTATTATTTTTTTTTAATAACACTCAAATAGTTTATTTTTTTTCCAACTCATTAAAAATGTATGTGATAAAGAAAGTAAGAATCAAAACATTGTATATTCAGTAGAAAGCATAAAAGCAACTATATGGTTTCCCTTTTACCTAAATAATATACAATGCTCAAAGTCATTAGCAAAAACAGATGACAACAGCACAAGAACAACATTTAGGCAGTGCAACAGCTGTTATTGTACACATTTAGAACTTTGACAGTAGTGTGGACAGTAGAATTGTAAATAATTGTAATACATTAAAAATAAAGATCTGTGATTTATCTTTCTTTTTTTTTTTTTTTTAAGACCACAAGATTTCTGTGAAAACCATTTTATTTCCTCTGTATTGGTGAGCGCCAGAAGCAGACACACTATATGTCAGAAGATACGTTAAGGACTCACTCAGGAAAAAGGCAACTCTGCCCCTCTTAGAAATTTAAAAAGGTTCTCTCAGAATGGCATAACTCCATAACCTGGCCAGCCAGATGTTTTTTCTCGCGATATTTGTGAGTTCACAAAGGAGTTCAACACATATCCATCTGGCGTGAGCCAGGTTAATAACTCCAGGTACATTTTAGGAAATATAAACACTCACAGTTCATAAGTGGGAGACAATAACCTTTTCTCAACTTTAATTGAAAGCATTATTAAACCCACCATCGACAGAGACGTTTTATGTTATCATTTTCATGTGAGTTCATAGAAAAGGCTTAATCACATTTGTTTTTTTGAACTGCACACCATAAAACCATTTAGATTTAGATTAATAGCATACAGACCATTTTACTTCAGACATATGTTTTATGCTTTTTTGCCATGTAAATACTTACGCAACTTTTTAATATTCTGATCCAAATTAATACTAAATATGTGCTTTAAAACATAAAAGACAGATTTTAGCATTTTTCTCAATTTGATTTAATTTGGTGTGATAATCCTTGATGAATATTGCTCATAGTTTTAAAACAGTAAACCAAAATTATGAAGTAATTGGCACAGAAAAAATGAAACTTACAGGAAGTAATATGTGTTCTAAAACAGACTTCCTCCACACTTATATAAAACTGGCACAATTTTCGTGGAAAACTATAAATATATTTTAGAAATATTAAAGTGTTACAAGATATAACCATTGGTCAAACTTTGAATTGTATGTCATTTAAATATATTTTATCAGATTTTAAAATTTGGTTGCAAGGTAACAGTTGTGGTATCACCTTTACCAACGTTATATTTGCCGAATAAGAGACTTAATGAATTGCATCAATGCTAAATTGGTGAAAACAAGCAGAATGTTTAGTGAAATCTTAAATAGGTCTAGTTTTACAAGTGTTTTACTGAAACATCTTGTCTAACCTGAAAACGCATTTTAACGCTGTCCTACCTCCTCAGAAGGCCTCCTCCTGTCTGGCAGCACCAGTGTGTTGGCCTGGCTCCTGGGACTATCGTGGATCCTACGCTCATTCTGGGTCCAACTAACATGTAGCGCTTGTCTCCAGATCTGTACTGGATGCTGTGGCACAGAGTCCCGTCATAGTTTGTGTCCTGTAAGTACTTGGAGGTGTAGTCAGTGCTGGACTTGGAGCACTGCATTGCAATCAGCACAATGATACTGATAATGAACAGAGCTGAGACCGAGGCCAGAGTTATCATGAGGTAAAAAGTCACATTAGTGTCCTCAGCGTCTTTAGCGGAGCTCTTCACATCAGAAGCTGCAAAAGCCTCTCTGGGCTCCACCACTTTGACAAGCACAGTAGCTGTAGCTGAGAGCGACACGTTGCCATTGTCTTTGACCAGTATGACGAGTTTGTGCTCGGCCTCGTCTGTCTCTGTGAACGAGCGAAGTGTCCTGATCTGTCCTGTGTAGCGGTCCAACCCAAACAGACTGTGGTCAGTCACTTCCTGCAGTGAAAACAGCAGCCAGCCGTTATATCCGATATCAGCGTCATAGGCCCTGACTTTAGTCACCAAGTGTCCTGCGTTCACATTGCGGGGGAGCTCCTCCACTCCTTCAGCAGAACCGTTAGAGCTGACTGGATACAGAATGACTGGAGCGTTGTCGTTCTGGTCCAGAATGAACACGTGCACTGTCACATTGCTGCTCAGTGACGGAGTCCCAGAGTCTGAGGCCACCACTTGAAACTGGAACGACTTTAAGGTCTCAAAGTCAAAGCTTTTCAGCGCCGTGATTTGGCCATTTTCACTATTAAGGTTGAGGAATGAAGTGACTTTGTTTTCTTCATTTCCATCTCTGTAAATGTGATAAGAAACATGGGCATTTTCACCTTCATCTTGATCAACAGCTTGAACAGAAAACAGCTGTGCTCCTGCTTCATTGCCCTCAGTGATGTAAAAACTATAAGGTTTAAGGACAAACTCTGGACTGTTGTCATTCACATCTGAAATGACAATGAAAATATTCTTCTCAGATGTAAGTGAGGGCTGGCCTTGATCTTTGGCCACTATAGACAGAACATACTGTGACTGTGTCTCTCTGTCCAGAGCAGATTTAGTCACAAGTGAAAACATTTTGTCCTGTAGAGAAGGAGACAGTGTAAAAGGAACATCTCCTTCTATTGAACATGTCACTTTCCCGTTCAGCCTAGAGTCTCTGTCATTAACACTGATCAGAGCCACAGTAGTCCCGGGTCTAGAGTCTTCAGGAATGGAGCTGGAAAACGAGGTGACTTCAATCTCAGGCGCATTATCATTCACGTCCAATATTTTAATTATTACGTTTTTTTCTGTGGTTAGTGGAGGCAAGCCTTTGTCTGACGCTTCTATTTCAATTTCATATTCACCATTTTGCTCAAAATCTATTTCACCTTAACAATTATTTCCCCGGTTAAAGTAATTATTTCAAACGTTTCAAATACTTCTTGCATCACACTGTCGCTAAACCTGTAAACCACATCTCCGTTTGGACCCTCGTCTAAATCGGTTGCGTTTATTTGCATCACTGTTGTGCCAATCAAGGCGTTTTCAGTTAACTCCCCGGAATAGGAGTCTTTAATAAAAGTGGGTGCGTTGTCATTTACATCTAAAACGTTTATTATAATATTTATCTGACCAGATTTTGGCGGTTTACCTCCATCTAAAGCTGTCAGTGTTAAAGAATGCCTATGTACCGTCTCCCTGTCCAGCTGCTTTTGTAATATTAGAATTGGAATTTTACCCTCTTTTCCTTTGTCTTTTACTTCCAAACGGAAATGATCGTTGGCGTTCAGTTTGTATTGCTGCACAGAAAACACGCCACTGTCTGGATCTTTTGCTGGTTGTAGTTGGAAGCTTTTTCCACTAGTAACCGACTCGGAAATATCTATCGTTTTCTCCTCTCCTTGAAAATTTGGGTAATTGTCATTTACATCCAGAATTTCCACGGAAATATAGTGAATTTCGAGAGGGTTTTCAAGCACAGTTTTAAGATTTAAGACACAAGCATTGCTCCCGTCACAGACTTCCTCGCGATCTATTTTTCGGCTTACGTAGAGGTTTCCGTCATCTGGATTTACGTGGAAAAGGGTATCTTTTATCTCCGTCACAATCCGATATTTCCGTTCCTTGAGTGTGCCTTTATCTAATCCCAGGTCTTTGGCGACATTCCCCACAATTGTGCCTTCTTTTACTTCCTCCATTATCGCATATCTTATCTGCGCAAATGCTCCGTTCCTCAAGAGCTGAATAGATATAAATATGGTCAGCAGTAGTCCCGTTCTTTGTGCGCCTGGTGCTCTTTGTTCCATCAGCAGAGACATCTTTGAAATTGTTGGATGAAAAAGGTTGAAAACATGCGCAATTGCCTCAAGAAAAAGGGCCAAGTTGAAACAGCTTCTGAAAATGCACGTATGGCTCCAGTCGACCGAATTCAAGAATCATTCGCGTCAAAACCAGGCTTCGCTGTGGAAAGTAAATTCATATTTAGGGGCGGTCTGAATGGAGAGAAGGTGCGGGTCCAGTGATGCCTGCACACTGACACCATGCGCCTTTTGTTAGTTCTACATAACAAACTTCCGGAACGGGAGTTCTTACGTTAGACGTTCGGCAGCGCATTCATGAATATGCAAAGTCGCAATCACCAAGCAGCACTTTGACCAGTTGTTTATTTGAAGTTGTAGACTGTTTAGTTCTTTGGAAAGTAAGATAAACAAAAAGTAAAGTTACAGCTCCAACGGGACTGCACAAGAGGGTACACCACAATTCAAGCTGCCGAAAAGCGTGATTTTAACAATAGAAATGAAGGTCAAACGTTCTGATACCGCTTTCTAAAGGTGTTTTAATGTCTCTCTACAGATTACTGCGGGCTACTGCAAGTGACCGAGCTGAAACACTCGGGGTGGATTGATAACTGAAAGTGCCTCATAGTTCACGGACAAACAGCAACGCAGGTCAGTAAATGAGACTGATTTTGTATTTATTTAAATTTTTAATGTTAAAAGATGTTGGGACAAAAGTCATTAAAATATTGTATTATTACTATGATTATTGTGATTATTATTATTATTGGAAATATTATTAATCAGAATATTATTATATTCATCAATGTTATTATATGTTGTTGCTGTTCTTGGTGTGACATGCAATGACCAGTATTTGAAAAACTGCAACATCACAATTAAACACGCAAGTGAACATTTTCTAATAAAATCGGTATAGTTTATAAAAGCAAGTATTTATGTAAAACATTAGAATTCAAAATGTATAAAGTTAATTTTATGGCGTGTTTTATGTCTCAAACAAATTCAACGCAATGGCAAGTGAGTACATTTTCTTGATTTTAACCAACTGTCTTAAACCCACAAAAAAGCAGAATAATATGGTGTTAAGTATTTACCTCTTCCGAAGGCCTCCTTCTGTCCGCAGCACCAGTGTGTTGGCCTGGCTCCCTGGGACTATAGTGGATCCTACGCTCATTCTGGGTCAACTAACATGTAGCGCTTGTCTCCAGATCTGTACTGGATGCTGTGGCACAGAGTCCCGTCATAGTTTGTGTCCTGTAAGTACTTGGAGGTGTAGTCAGTGCTTGACTTGGAGCACTGCATTGCAATCAGCACAATGATACTGATAATGAACAGAGCTGAGACCGAGGCCAGAGTTATCATGAGGTAAAAAGTCACATTAGTGTCCTCAGCGTCTTTAGTGGAGCTCTTCACATCAGAAGCTGCAAAAGCCTCTCTGGCCTCCACCACTTTGACAAGCACAGTAGCTGTAGCTGAGAGCGACACGTTGCCATTGTCTTTGACCAGTATGACGAGTTTTGTGCTCGGCCTCGTCTGTCTCTGTGAACGAGCGAAGTGTCCTGATCTGTCCTGTGTAGCGGTCCAACCCAAACAGACTGTGGTCAGTCACTTCCTGCAGTGAAAACAGCAGCCAGCCGTTATATCCGATATCAGCGTCATAGCCCTGACTTTAGTCACCAAGTGTCCTGCGTTCACATTGCGGGGGAGCTCCTCCACTCCTTCAGCAGAACCGTTAGAGCTGACTGGATACAGAATGACTGGAGCGTTGTCGTTCTGGTCCAGAATGAACACGTGCACTGTCACGTTGCTGCTCAGTGACGGAGTCCCAGAGTCTGAGGCCACCACTTGAAACTGGAACGACTTTAAGGCTTCAAAGTCAAAAGCTTTTCAGCGCCGTGATTTGCCATTTTCCGCGTTCACGTTTAAAAAGAGCGCCACGTCCTTCTCTTGTCCTGTGCGCGCAATGCTGTAGGAAACGTCTGCGTTTTCACTCTTATCTTTGTCTGCTGCAGTTACAGAGAACAATGACGTCCCTGCCACGTTATTTTCTCAATATAAAAGTACAGAGGGTTTTGTTCAAACTGTGGACTGTTGTCGTTTACATCTAATATCTGAATACTGAGAGTTTTAGTGGTGGATAAAGGAGGCTCCCCACAGTCTGTGGCTTTGATTGTGATGTCATAATTTGACACTTCCTCTCTGTCCAGGAAATCCTTAGTGACAACTGAATATGTGTTTTCTTTATACGAGGGTTTTAGCTCAAAAGGCACGTTGTTTGTTATGTGCGCCATGATTTTACCATTAACACCAGAGTCTTTGTCTTTGACGCGAATGAGAGAAACTACTGTCCCTGGTTTGGAGTCTTCAGACACTGTGTTTGACAGAGAAGTCACATCTATTTCAGGTGAATTGTCATTTACATCTATGATTTTAATAATAACTCTACATTCACCTGTTAATGGAGGCGTGGCTTTGTCTGAGGCCTCTACATCTAATTCATATTGATCAGTTTCTTCAAAGTCAATTGTTCTTTTGTGATAATTTCTCCTGTTTTATTTAATTCAAATGTTTTATACACTTCTAATAAGTGTTTCCCCGAGACTATACTCAATTTCTCCATTTATTCCATCATCAGAATCTGTTGCGTGAGCCAAATATTACTTTCCCTTTCCACATTTTCTTTGACTATGATGTCATAAACTCTTGACTAAAAACGGGCTTATTGTCGTTACTGTCCAGAACAACAATGTAATATTTAGTGTCCCTGATTTTTGTGGTTTCCCTCCATCAACAGCTGTGAGAGTAAATAGTGTCTGCTGCTTGTTCTCGGTCTAAAGCTTTCTTTAGCTCCAGAAACGGTATTTTACCCAAATCACTTTCACTGATATTATATCAAAATGTTCATTTGCAGACAATGTATAAGAACGAATTGAATTTATTCCTGCGTCAGGATCATGAGCAGGATGGAGCTGAAACGTTTTCCAGGTAAAGTGTGCTCTCCAATTTCTAACGTTTCATTTGTTTTAGGAAAAGTAGGAGCGTGATCATTTACATCAGTGATTTCTACAACCACATAGTGAACTTCCAAAGGGTTTTCCACCAGAACCTTCAGCTCCATCAGACACGTCCCGCTGCCCTGACACAGCTGCTCTCTGTCAATGCGGCCGTGGACGTACAAAGCGCCATTATCAGAGTTTACTCCAAAAACAGCTTCATTCGTCTCAGAAACAACACGGAACCGTCTCTCACCCAACGAGGCAACATCAAGACCAAGATCCTTTGCCACATTTCCAACAACAGTCCCGTCCTTCACCTCCTCCGGAACAGAGTATCTGATCTGAGCCAAAGCGCACTGTCCAAAAAACATCAGAAGAGCCGCGCACACAGCGATCCACGGACATTTCCCCAAAACAAATGTTCTCTTCATCTTCAGCATTGTTTCACAAATCCATGTATTTATGAAAACTATCTTAAAGTCACTAAAGTATCAATCAATCCAGAGTAACGCAAGAGACAAGTACATACAACGCTTCAGTCCAACAGAAACAAAAGGCTCTGTGAAAGGAGGGACGAGGTGCAGCAGTGGCTTATTTAAGGATTAGTGCCACCTTATGGTCACGTAGAGAATTTAAGGAAAAGTTTAATAACATGTTGATATATTGTTTTGAATAAAAAATTATAACTGATTTTGTTCAGATCATGGATATTGATTATTTGATAAAAAATTGATAAATACTGTAGCTCTGTCGTTCATTCAGCACCAGGACAGCTCCAGGACTGAAGTTTATAAGATTGCAGAATTCTTTATTTTTTTTAATTTTTTTAAATAACACTCAAATAGTTTATATATTTGTCCAACTCATTTAAAAATGTATGTTTTTAAGAAAGGCATCAAGGAAGAGCATGAAAACTATAATATTGTTCCCCTTTTGCCTAATTAAAATACACTAAAAGTCATTAGCAAAAGCTTAGGATCACAACAGCACATTTAGGTCGTGCAACAGCTGTTATTGTACACAATTTAGAACTTTGAGAGTATTGTAGACAGTGGAATTGTAAATAATTGTATTACATTGAAAAGCAATGACCTTTTTCTTTATTTTGTAATTACCACATACTTACTATGAAGACCATTTTATTTTTCTCTGTATTGGTTTTTGCCAGAAGCAGACACACAATAAGTCAGAAGATACGCTGAGAACTCACGTAGGAAAAAAACTCCGGCCTTAGTAGAAATTCTAAAGGTTTTCTCAGAATGGCGTAACTCCAGTTACATTTGAAGAAATGTAAACACTCTCAAGCTCATTTATAAATGAGACACAATAACCTTTTCTCAACTTTAACTGCAGGCTTTACTAAACAGACTATCTGTCCCACCATTGACAGAGAGACGTGTAATGTAATCATTTTCATGTGAGTTCAATAGAAAACACATTTCCTTTTTAAGCTGCACACCATAAAACCATTTAGATTTAGATTAATAACATACAGACCATTTTACTTCAGAGATATGTTTTTTTTTTTTCTTGCTATGTAAATACTTTTAATGCTACTTTTTTAATATTCTGATTCAAAGTCATACTAAATATGTGCTTAAAACTTAAAAGACAGACTGTTGCATTTTTCTCAGCTTGATTTAGTTTGGAGTGATAATCCTTGTGAATATTGATCATAGTTTTAAAACAATTAAACAGCAAATTATAAAGTGTACGACAAGAAAAACTGCCTCCACATGTTATCAAAAAGCACTGAATGCAAAGACAATTTTTACAAAACTGGCACAATTTCTGAAAATTTAACCATCATTTAGAAATATTAAAGTGTTACAAGATATTGTCATTTGTCAACCGCAAAGTACATGTCCTTTAGAAAGATTTTATCAAATGATTATAATGTGACTGCAAGATAACAGTTGTGGTATCACCTTTACGAATGTCATAGTTGCTGAACAAGAGACTAAGAATCCCATCAAAACAGCCAAATTGGATGAAACAAGCAGAATTTTAGTGAAATCTTAAATGGGACTATTTTCTAAAGTTTTACTGAAAAATGTTGTGTAATCTAAGCACGCACTTTAACTCTGTCTTACCTCCTCAGAAGGCCTCCTTCTGTCGGGCAGCACCAGTGTGTTGGCCTGGCTCCCTGGGACTATAGTGGATCCTACGCTCATTCTGGGTCCAACTAACATGTAGCGCTTGTCTCCAGATCTGTACTGGATGCTGTGGCACAGAGTCCCGTCATAGTTTGTGTCCTGTAAGTACTTGGAGGTGTAGTCAGTGCTGGACTTGGAGCACTGCATTGCAATCAGCACAATGATACTGATAATGAACAGAGCTGAGACCGAGGCCAGAGTTATCATGAGGTAAAAAGTCACATTAGTGTCCTCAGCGTCTTTAGCGGAGCTCTTCACATCAGAAGCTGCAAAAGCCTCTCTGGGCTCCACCACTTTGACAAGCACAGTAGCTGTAGCTGAGAGCGACACGTTGCCATTGTCTTTGACCAGTATGACGAGTTTGTGCTCGGCCTCGTCTGTCTCTGTGAACGAGCGAAGTGTCCTGATCTGTCCTGTGTAGCGGTCCAACCCAAACAGACTGTGGTCAGTCACTTCCTGCAGTGAAAACAGCAGCCAGCCGTTATATCCGATATCAGCGTCATAGGCCCTGACTTTAGTCACCAAGTGTCCTGCGTTCACATTGCGGGGGAGCTCCTCCACTCCTTCAGCAGAACCGTTAGAGCTGACTGGATACAGAATGACTGGAGCGTTGTCGTTCTGGTCCAGAATGAACACGTGCACTGTCACGTTGCTGCTCAGTGACGGAGTCCCAGAGTCTGAGGCCACCACTTGAAACTGGAACGACTTTAAGGCCTCAAAGTCAAAGCTTTTCAGTGCGTGATTTGCCATTTTCACCATTAATATTAAGGAATGAAGTCACTTTGTTTTCATCATTCCATCTCTGTAAATGTGATAAGAAACATGGCATTTTCACCTTCATCTTTATCAACAGCTTGAACAGAAAACAGCTGCTCCTGCTTCATTGCCCTCAGTGATGTAAAAACTATAAGGTTTAAGGACAAACTCTGGACTGTTGTCATTCACATCTGAAATGACAATGAAAATATTCTTTTCAGATGTAAGTGAGGGCTGGCCTTGATCTTTGGCCACTATGGACAGAACATACTGTGACTGTGTCTCCTCTATCCAGAGCAGATTTAGTCACAAGTGAAAACATTTTGTCCTGTAGAGAAGGAGACAGTGTAAAGGGAACATCTCCTTCTATTGAACATGTCACTTTCCCGTTCAGCCAGAGTCTCTGTCATTAACACTGATCAGAGCCACAGTAGTCCCGGGTCTAGAGTCTTCAGGAATGGAGCTGGAAAACGAGGTGACTTCAATCTCAGGCGCATTATCATTCACGTCCAATATTTTAATTATTACGTTTTTTTCTGTGGTTAGTGGAGGCAAGCCTTTGTCTGACGCTTCTATTTCAATTTCATATTCACCATTTTGCTCAAAATCTATTTCACCTTTAACAATTATTTCCCCGGTTAAAGTAATTATTCAAAACGTTTCAAAGAGTTCCTGCATCACACTGTCGCTAAACCTGTAAACCACATCTCCGTTTGGACCCTCGTCTAAATCGGTTGCGTTTATTTGCATCACTGTTGTGCCAATCAAGGCGTTTTCAATTAACTCGACGGAATAGGAGTCTTTAATAAAGTGGGTGCGTTGTCATTTACATCTAAAACGTTTTATATTATAATATTTATCTGACCAGATTTTGCGCGTTTTTTACCTCCATCTAAAGCTGTCAGTGTTAAAGAATGCCTATGTACCGTCTCCCTGTCCAGCTGCTTTTGTAATATTAGAATAGGAATTTTACCCTTCTTTCCTTTGTCTTTTACTTCAAACGGAAATGATCGTTGGCGTTCAGTTTGTTTGTGCACAGAAAACACGCCACTGTCTGGGTCTTTTGCTGGTGTAGTTGGAAGCTTTTTCCACTTGTAACAGACTCGGAAATATCTATCGTTTTCTCCTCTCCTTGAAATGGGGTAATTGTCATTTACATCCAGATTTCCACGGAATATAGTGAATTTCGAGAGGGTTTCAAGCACAGTTTTAAGATTAAGACCACAGCATTGCTCCCGTCACAGACTCTCCCTCGCGATCTATTTTTTTTCGGCTTACGTAGAGGTTTTCCGTCATCTGGATTACGCTGGAAAAGGGTATCTTTAATCTCTCCGTCACAATCCGATATTTCCGTTCCTTGAGTGTGCCTTTATCTAATCCCAGGTCTTTTTGGCGACATTTCCCCAATTGTGCCTTCTTTTACTTCCTCCATATTTATCGCATATCTTATCTGCTCGTAAATGCTCTCGTTCCTCAAGAGCGAATTAGTATATAAATATGGTCAGCAGTAATCCCGTTCTTTGTGCGCCTGGTGCTCTTTGTTCCATCAGCAGAAACATTTCTTTGAAATTGTTGGATGAAAAATTGGTTGATAAAACATTGCGCAATTGCCTCAAGAAAAAAGGGCCAAATTGAAACAGCTTCTGAAAATGCACGTATAGCTCCAGTCGACCGAATTCAATTTAAAGAATCATTCGCGTCAAAACCAGGCTTCGCTGTGGAAAGTAAATTCATATTTAGGGCGGTCTGAATGGAGAGAAGGTGCGGGGTCCATGATGGCCGGCATCCACTGACACCGATGCTGCCTTTTTTGTTCTACGTGACAAAATTTCCGAGTATATATCGGGAGTTTTACGTTAGATCTTGTTCGTCTCCAGCGCTATTCTTCTTATGAATATGCACTAAGTTGGCAATCCACCATGCAGCATCTTTTTGTACCATTTGTTTATTTGAAGTTTGTAGCTCCACTGTTTTATGTTTCTTTGGAACAGTTAAGATAAACAAAAAGTCAAAGTTGATCGCTCCAACAGGGATCTGTTCACATGTAGACACCACAATTCAATGGCTCGTGTTGTTCCGAATAAGGCGTGATTTCTTATACAATCAGAAATGTATAGTGTCAAACATTTCTGATACCGCTTTCTAAAGTGTTTTAAACTGATCTTCCTACAGATTTAACTGCGGCCGCTACTGCACATATGACCGAGCTGTGAAACTATTCGGGGTGGATGCATAATGAAATAGTGGCTTCATAGTTCACGGTACAAAACAGCTATACTGCAGGTCAGTAAATGAGACTGATTTTTGTATCCTTATACTTAAATTTCTAATGTTAAAAGATTGTTGGGACACAAAGTCATAAAAATTAATTTCTGCTATTATTACTTACTGATTATTGTTATATTTTATGTATTTGGTATATATTATTAATCAGAATTATTATTATATTCACAATGTTGATTTTATATTGTTGTGCTGTTCTTTGGTTCACCTTTGTACATGGATATGTACCAGTACTTCTGTAATAAACACGCACAGACATCACAATTTTATAACACGCAAGTGAACATTTTTCAGTAAATAAAAATTCCAGGTATAGCTTTATAAAAAGCAAAGTATTTTTATGTAAATATTCATTTAGATTCAAAATGTATACAATTAAATTTTATGTCCGCGTGTATTTATGTTTTCTCAAACAAATTCAACGCATTATATTTGCAATGGTGAGGACACTTCTTGATATTTTTAACCACACTGTCTTAAACGCCCAACAAACCAGAATAAATTTTGGTGTTTTAAACGTATTTTATCAGGCGTCTTGCCGTGGAAGGTAACGACTTCTGTTCCGGCTAGTCTTCTTTTGGTTATGTTTGAGCGAGACCAGTTGTTTGCCTGGTCCCTGGGACTATAGTGGATCCCTTACGCCTCATCTGGGTCCAATTAACAATAGCAGCTTGGTCTCCAAGATCTGTACTGGATGCTGTGGCACAGTGTCCCGTCATTTAGTCTTGTGTCTCTGTTAATACTTGTGGAGGTGTAGTCAGCTGCTGGGACTTGGAAGCACTGCATTGCAATCGCGACAATTGATACTTGATATATATACAGAGCTTAGACCCTTGATGGGTCCAAGTTGATCATGAGGAAAAACGGCACAGGTTAGTGGTACCTTCAGTCGTCGTTTAGCGGATTTGCTCTTCATCTTATTTCAGAAGCTGCAAAAGCCTTCTGGCCTCTACCACTTATTGATCATAGCACTGTATGCGTCATATCTGAGAGCGACCACGTTGCACTTGCTGTTGATCAGATATGTACGAGTTTCGTGCTCTGGGCCTTCGTCTGTCTTCTGGGGAATCGAGAATGTGTGCCTTGATGCTGTTCCTGTGTAGCTTCTGGTCCATATCCAAACTAGACATGTGGTCAGTCACTTCCTGCAGTGAAAACAGCAGCGCCTCTATATTCCTGATATCAGCTCACTTAGGCCCTGGTACTTTAGTCATCCAAGTGTCCCTGCGATTCACACTTTGCGGGGAGCTCCTCTCCATCTCCTCTTTCACGCCATGAACCGTGTTAGAGCTGACTGGATTACAGAAATGTACTGGAGGTTGTCGTTTTCTGGTCCAGTAAAGAACACGTGCACGTTCATCTGTGCTGCTCAGTTACTGGTGAGTCCCAGTAGTTCTAGTGCCACCACCTCGAAACTGAACGTACCTTTTAAGACTCTCAATGTCAATTAACTTTTCTTTTTTAGTTGCCGCTGATTCTTGCTCATTTTCCACGTTCACGTTTAAAAAGAGCGCCACGTCCTTCTCTTTGTCCTGTGCGCGCAATGCTGTAGGAAACTTCTGCGTTTTCACTCTTATCTTTTTCTGTGCAGTTACAGAGACAGTGACGTTCCCTGCCACTGTTATTTTCTTACAATATAAAAGTATAGAGGGTTTTGTTCAAACTGTGGACTGTTGTCGTTTACATCTAATATCTGAATACTGAGAGTTTTAGTGGTGGATAAAGGAGGCTCCCCACATCTTGTGGCTTTGATTGTGATGTCATAATTTGACATCCTCCCTGTCCAGGAAATCCTTAGTGACAACTGATATGTGTTTTCTTTGTATACGAGTTGGTTTTAGCTCAAAAGGCACGTTGTTTGTTATGTGCGCCATTATTTTACCTTTAACACCAGAGTCTGCTTTTACTCGAATGAGAGATATACTACTTCCTGGTTTGGATCTTCAGATACTGTGTTGACAGAGAAGGTCACGTCNACATAATAAGAATTATAATGTTAACATTTATTTGTATAAATAAATATATCACTAAAGTTAAATATCACCCTTATAACAGAGCAAGACATTGTCCATATAATCGTTCCCTTTCAGTCCATTGTCCCAGGTAACTCCAGGCTCCACATTAGATACACAAAAATGAATAGTCCACACAAATAAACAGTGTCCTTCTGCGCTCACTAGAGATGGGTGCTTGACGCGATCACCACCCCAACCACAGGACCGACCACTGTCCGATTGCAGGAAATATTCAGTCTGTCCACAATGCTTGTACATTGTACGCAGAGCCACGGGGAAAATGACCCTTTGAGAACGAAGAATGAATCACAGCGAATAAAAAAGGGAGACCCAATGCTGAGCAGAACCTGCCAATTGCAATAAGCCCCATTACTATACAGTTTATACGCAAAATCTCGAGATAAAGTGCAGAAAACATACCGAGAGTTGTGACACCATGTTCGCCTCACTCACGAGGAACACTCCGCACGCCGAGCCTCTTACGACAGAAAGCTAAAACAAGTAGCCGCATTAGCTTATGCTGCTTTAATCAACTACAATACAATTTGGGTGCGAAAAACGCAACTCACAAGAACGCATCAACACTGAACTTGTCACCGCGGCTTGACGCTGAAAAACGATGACTTCAGTAGCCTATTACCAGCTAGAGTTAAGGTTCTCGTCGGCTCGTGGCTGCCATTTCTTCTCCTGCTAGCGTCTGACGTCAGGGGGGGAGAGGTCAGGTGGGCCGGACACGAGCGAGAGGGCGCTTTATATAGTGGAGCGGGGGCGCGCATCACCCGCACCACTACAGTAGTAAAGAAGCAGAATTTGCAAATGTATTTTCATTAACATACAGATGTTATTCTTGTAAGGCACTATAAATTATGTATCAATTCCACAAGTACGGTTTCATCATAAGTAGTTGCTAAAAGGATTGTTGTTCAGGACAAAATAGCAATATATAATGTGACTATGAGAAACCTAACTTCATAGAGACTTTTCATTTTTCAGCACAATGAACAGCAGTGTATCCATAGACTGGAGAAACCATGAAACAAGCAAACAGATTCATTCAAGTACTTCACTCAAGCTGAAGCATAGCAACCCAACTGTAATATTTGGAATAAACAACAATCTAACTTGTACTTATTATTAAAACTAACACAAAAAAAAGCAAGAACTGACTAAATCAAGAGAAGGCACATAGATTCTAGGATTTGATTAAAACTTTAGAGACAAATTTCATTGAATTGTTGCAAATCAGCACCATGGGCAGCCAAATTATAAAATCACATAAAAGATCAAGAAATATATTTATTTAATTTTTTACTTTCAGAACAACATAACTCACGTTGTTAAAAGAACAGAATATTAAAAAAAATAATAATAAAGAAAAGGAACAGAAAATTTAAAAGTGTATTTTGCTTTTTGTGACACTTTGCATCAGTCTAAGGACCACAGATGAAACCTAACCATTTTGAACATTAAAGTGCTGGTCCGTATGATTTGTCTCTAAATGAAATAAATGAATATATTAAAACTGCCCCTAAATCATCTGCTACATTTGCTTTTCGAAGTAGATTTTGTAAATGTGTTTTTGACTTAATTTCAACAACAATTCCCTTAAAATTCAAATATTTGTCGATAGTCGCTTCAGATGTCCCTTATTGACATTTGATATGATTTTAGATTTGTAGAGGTAATGTTCATACCTTCAAGCTTTTCATTTGTCCATTTAAAATTTTGAAGTTGAATTTATACATCAAAAATAGAGATTGATTGATTGATTGATTGATTGATTGATTGATTGATTAAATAAGTAAATAAATGATTACTTAATTCATTGAAGAAACTTAACATATTTTTTGCATTATCTAATGTGTACTAAATTATTGTTTTGAATTGCTTTGAAAAAGTTTAGAAAAAATCCACAAGTTAAGCCACAGAGTGAACGTAAATGAATGTTTTTTTTTTTTTTTTTTTTTTTACTTCAAGCTTATCTTTCTGCTATTTGTACATGGTGGTGAATAAAAACAAACTTTATGATAATTCGCCCAAACTCCGTCATGCTGATGATCAGTGCGATTGCAGAATACCCTTACCTCCTCAGAAGGCCTCCTTCTGTCCGGTAGCACCAGTGTGTTGGCCTGGCTCCCTGGGACTATAGTGGATCCTACGCTCATTCTGGGTCCAACTAACATGTAGCGCTTGTCTCCAGATCTGTACTGGATGCTGTGGCACAGAGTCCCGTCATAGTTTGTGTCCTGTAAGTACTTGGAGGTGTAGTCAGTGCTGGACTTGGAGCACTGCATTGCAATCAGCACAATGATACTGATAATGAACAGAGCTGAGACCGAGGCCAGAGTTATCATGAGGTAAAAAGTCACATTAGTGTCCTCAGCGTCTTTAGCGGAGCTCTTCACATCAGAAGCTGCAAAAGCCTCTCTGGGCTCCACCACTTTGACAAGCACAGTAGCTGTAGCTGAGAGCGACACGTTGCCATTGTCTTTGACCAGTATGACGAGTTTGTGCTCGGCCTCGTCTGTCTCTGTGAACGAGCGAAGTGTCCTGATCTGTCCTGTGTAGCGGTCCAACCCAAACAGACTGTGGTCAGTCACTTCCTGTAGTGAAAACAGCAGCCAGCCGTTATATCCGATATCAGCGTCATAGGCCCTGACTTTAGTCACCAAGTGTCCTGCGTTCACATTGCGGGGAGCTCCTCCACTCCTTCAGCAGAACCGTTAGAGCTGACTGGATACAGAATGACTGGAGCGTTGTCGTTCTGGTCCAGAATGAACACGTGCACTGTCACGTTGCTGCTCAGTGACGGAGTCCCAGAGTCTGAGGCCACCACTTGAAACTGGAACGACTTTAAGGCCTCAAAGTCAAAACTTTTCAGTGCCGTGATTTGGCCATTTTCCGCGTTCACGTTTAAAAAGAGCGCCACGTCCTTCTCTTGTTCTGTGCGCGCAATGCTGTAGGAAACGTCTGCGTTTTCATTCTTATCTTTGTCTGCTGCAGTTACAGAGAACAGTGACGTCCCTGCCACGTTATTTTCTACAATATAAAAGTACAGAGGGTTTTGTTCAAACTGTGGACTGTTGTCGTTTACATCTAATATCTGAATACTGAGAGTTTTAGTGGTGGATAAAGGAGGCTCCCCACAGTCTGTGGCTTTGATTGTGATGTCATAATTTGACACTTCCTCTCTGTCCAGGAAATCCTTAGTGACAACTGAATATGTGTTTTCTTTATACGAGGGTTTTAGCTCAAAAGGCACGTTGTTTGTTATGTGCGCCATGATTTTACCATTAACACCAGAGTCCTTGTCTTTGACGCGAATGAGAGAAACTACTGTCCCTGGTTTGGAGTCTTCAGACACTGTGTTTGACAGAGAAGTCACATCTATTCAGGTGAATTGTCATTTACATCTATGATTTTAACAATAACTCTACATTCACCTGTTAATGGAGGCGTGGCTTTGTCTAAGGCCTCTACATCTAATTCATATTGATCAGTTTCTTCAAAGTCAATTGGGCCTTTTGTGATAATTTCTCCTGTTGCCTTATTTAATTCAAATGTTTATACACTTCTGGGGCCAGTGTTTCCCCGAGGTTATACTCAATTTCTCCATTTATTCCCTCATCCGAATCTGTTGCGTTTAGCCTAAATATTACATTTCCCTTCTCCAATTTCTCTTTCACTATGATGTGATAAACTTCCTGACTAAAAATGGGCTTATTGTCATTACTGTCAAGAACAACAATAGTAATATTTAATGTCCCAGATTTTGTGGTTTCCCTCCATCAACCGCGGTGAGACGTAAATAGTGTCTGCTGCTCTGTTCTCGGTCTAAAGGCTTCTTTAGCTCCAGAAACGGTATTTTACCCAAATCACTTTGTCTGATATTGATTTCAAAATGTTCGTTTGCAGACAATGTATAAGAACGGATCGAATTTATCCCCGCGTCAGGATCATGAGCAGGGTGGAGTTGAAATTTTTTTCCCGGTAAAGTGTGCTCTCCAATTTCAAACGTTTGGTTCGTTTTAGGAAAAGTGGGAGCGTGATCATTTACATCAGTGATTTCTACAACCACATAGTGAACTTCCAAAGGGTTTTCCACCAGAACCTTCAACTCCATCAGACACGTCCCGCTGCCCTGACACAGCAGCTCTCTGTCAATGCGGCCGTGGACGTACAAAGCGCCATTATCAGAGTTTATTCCAAAAACAGCTTCATTCGTCTCGGAGACAACACGAAACCGTCTCTCACCCAGCGAGGCAACATCAAGCCCAAGATCCTTTGCCACATTTCCAACAACAGTCCCGTCCTTCACCTCCTCCGGAACAGAGTATCTGATCTGAGCCAAAGCGCACTGTCCAAAAAACATAAGAAGAGCCGCGCGCACAGCGATCCACGGACATTTCCCCAAAACAAATGTTCTCTTCATCTTCAGCATTGTTTACAAATCCATGTATTTATGAAAACTATCTTAAAGCCACTAAAGTATCAATCAATCCAGAGTAACGCAAGCGACAAGTACATACAACGCTTCAGTCCAACAGAAACAAAAGGCTCTGTGAAAGGAGGGACGAGGTGCAGCAGTGGCTTATTTAAGGATTAGTGCCACCTTATGGTCACGTAGAGAATTTAAGGAAAAGTTTAATAACATGTTGATATATTGTTTTTGAATAAAAAATTATAACTGATTTTGTTCAGATCATGGATATTGATTATTTGATAAAAATTTGATAAATACTGTAGCTCTGTCGTTCATTCAGCACCAGGGACAGCTCCAGGACTGAAGTTTATAAGATTGCAGAATTCTTTACTTTTTTTAATTTTTTTAAATAACACTCAAATAGTTTATATATTTGTCCAACTCATTTAAAAATGTATGTTTTTAAGAAAGGCATCAAGGAGAGAGCATGAAAACTATAATATTGTTCCCCTTTTGCCTAATTAAAATACACTAAAAGTCATTAGCAAAAGCTTAGGATCACAACAGCACATTTAGGTCGTGCAACAGCTGTTATTGTACACAATTTAGAACTTTGAGAGTATTGTAGACAGTGGAATTGTAAATAATTGTATTACAGTGAAAAGCAATGACCTTTTTCTTTATTTTGTAATTACCACATACTTACTATGAAGACCATTTTATTTTTCTCTGTATTGGTTTTTGCCAGAAGCAGACACACAATAAGTCAGAAGATACGCTGAGAACTCACGTAGGAAAAAAACTCCGGCCTTAGTAGAAATTCTAAAAGGTTTTCTCAGAATGGCGTAACTCCAGTTACATTTGAAGAAATGTAAACACTCTCAAGCTCATTTATAAATGAGACACAATAACCTTTCTCAACTTTAACTGCAGGCTTTACTAAACAGACTATCTGTCCCACCATTGACAGAGAGACGTGTAATGTAATCATTTTCATGTGAGTTCAATAGAAAACACATTTCCTTTTTAAGCTGCACACCATAAAACCATTTAGATTTAGATTAATAACATACAGACCATTTTACTTCAGAGATATGTTTTGTTTTTGTTTTTCTTGCTATGTAAATACTTTTATTGCTACTTTTTTAATATTCTGATTCAAAGTCATACTAAATATGTGCTTCAAAACTTAAAAGACAGACTGTTGCATTTTTCTCAGCTTGATTTAGTTTGGAGTGATAATCCTTGTGGTGAATATTGATCATAGTTTTAAAACAATTAACAGCAAATTATAAAGTGTACGACAAAAGAAAAACTGCCTCCACATGTTATCAAAAAGCACTGAATTGCAAAGACAATTTTTACAAAACTGGCACAATTTCTGAAGAAATTTAACCATCATTTAGAAATATTAAAGTGTTACAAGATATTGTCATTTGTCAAACCGCAAAGTATATGTCCTTTAGAAAGATTTTATCAAATGATTATAATGTGACTGCAAGATAACAGTTGTGGTATCACCTTTACGAATGTCATAGTTGCTGGACAAGAGACTAAGAATCACATCAAAACAGCCAAATTGGATGAAAACAAGCAGAATTTTTAGTGAAATCTTAAATGGGACTATTTTCTAAAGTTTTTTACTGAAAATGTTGTGTAATCTAAGCACGCACTTTAACTCTGTCTTACCTCCTCAGAAGGCCTCCTTCTGTCCGGCAGCACCAGTGTGTTGGCCTGGCTCCCTGGGACTATAGTGGATCCTACGCTCATTCTGGGTCCAACTAACATGTAGCGCTTGTCTCCAGATCTGTACTGGATGCTGTGGCACAGAGTCCCGTCATAGTTTGTGTCCTGTAAGTACTTGGAAGTGTAGTCAGTGCTGGACTTGGAGCACTGCATTGCAATCAGCACAATGATACTGATAATGAACAGAGCTGAGACCGAGGCCAGAGTTATCATGAGGTAAAAAGTCACATTAGTGTCCTCAGCGTCTTTAGCGGAGCTCTTCACATCAGAAGCTGCAAAAGCCTCTCTGGGCTCCACCACTTTGACAAGCACAGTAGCTGTAGCTGAGAGCGACACGTTGCCATTGTCTTTGACCAGTATGACGAGTTTGTGCTCGGCCTCGTCTGTCTCTGTGAATGAGCGAAGTGTCCTGATCTGTCCTGTGTAGCGGTCCAACCCAAACAGACTGTGGTCAGTCACTTCCTGCAGTGAAAACAGCAGCCAGCCATTATATCCTATATCAGCATCGTATGCCCTGACTTTAGTCACCAAGTGTCCTGCGTTCACATTGCGGGGGAGCTCCTCCACTCCTTCAGCAGAACCGTTAGAGCTGACTGGATACAGAATGACTGGAGCGTTGTCGTTCTGGTCCAGAATGAACACGTGCACTGTCACGTTGCTGCTCAGTGACGGAGTTCCTGAGTCTAAGGCCACCACTTGAAACTGGAATGACTTTAAGGTCTCAAAGTCAAAGCTTTTAAGTGCCGTGATTTGGCCATTTTCACCATTAATGTTGAGAAATGAAGTCACTTTGTTATCTTCGTTTCCATTTCTGTAAATGCGATAAGAAACATGGGCATTTTCACCTTCATCTTGATCAACAGCTTGAACAGAAAACAGCTGAGCTCCTGCTTTATTGCCCTCAGTGATGTAAAAACTATAAGGTTTAAGGACAAACTCTGGACAGTTGTCATTCACATCTGAAATGACAATGAAAATATTCTTTTCAGATGTAAGTGAGGGCTGGCCTTGATCTTTGGCCACTATGGACAGAACATACTGTGACTGTGTCTCTCTATCCAGAGCAGATTTAGTCACGAGTGAAAACATTTTGTCCTGTAGAGAAGGAGACAGTGTAAAGGGAACATCTCCTTCTATTGAACATGTCACTTTCCCGTTCAGCCCAGAGTCTCTGTCATTAACACTGATCAGAGCCACAGTAGTCCCGGGCCTAGAGTCTTCAGGAATGGAGCTGGAAAACGAGGTGACTTCAATCTCAGGCGCATTATCATTCACGTCCAATATTTTAATTGTAATTTTTTTCTGTGAGGCCAAAGGAGGCACTCCTTTATCTGATGCTTCAACTTCAATTACATACTTCTCCTTCTCCTCATGGTTTATCAAACCTTTTATAAGAATCTCACCTGTCTGTGAGTTAATGTCAAATAAATCTAGAAGACGTTGTTTTACGCTGTTGCTAAATGAGTACACAACTTGTCCATTTGTTCCTTCGTCTAAATCTGTGGCATTAACTTGTATTACAGTCGTACCTATTGGTACATTTTCAGCAAGTGTCACTGATAAATCACCATTTGTAAAACGAGGAGCGTTATCGTTTACATCTAATACATTAACAATTATTCTTGTTTGGCCCGATTTCGGAGGTTTTCCGCCATCTACAGCTGTAAGCACGAGAGAATGACGCTGCTCTGTCTCTCTGTCTAAAGGTTTTTGCACGATTAATGTTGGTATTTTTCCATCTTCGTCCATATCTGTTACATCTAAGCGAAAATATTCATTCACACTAAGTTTGTACTGCTGTATAGATAATTGGACGCTGTCCAGATCTCTCGCTGCTTTAAGTGGAATCCGAAAACCTGGTAACGCAGACTCAGAAATCTCCAGTGTTGTTTCTATTTCAGAGAAAGCTGGTGCATTGTCGTTTATGTCCTGCACCTCCACTCCAACGTAATGCACCTCCAGCGGGTTTTCTAACACAGTCTTCAGATTTATTAAACACGTTGTGCTCTTTTCACACACCTCTTCTCGGTCAATCTTACGGCTCACGTACAAATTACCGTCTTTCTGATCCACGTGAAAAAGCGTCTCTGCAGCTCCAGACACAATGCGATACTTCCTGTCTTTGAGCGCACTCTTGTCCAAACCCAAATCCTTTGCTACATTCCCGACAATGGTTCCTTCTTTAACTTCTTCAGTGACAGAATATCTCAGCTGCGCAGAGGCTTTTGTCAACAAAAATACGATGAAAACAAAGCTGAGCCGCCGTGTTTTTGAGGGCCACGTTCTTTGACCCATGATTGGAAAATAATCTAACAACTTAATAATACAAAACAACCTTAAACATCTGGTAAATACCTCAATCTTCAAATCCCGTTACTATCCACAAAGACAACAACCAACGTTTTTGTTCCCAACAAAAAGTGGGTGGAACAGAAATGTAAGCTCAGCCCACAAACTCAAAATGATCACGTGACAGTGACACCAAGCGATCTGAAAGAATACTACAATGCAGCAGATTTGTCGTGGTTAAAATTAATACAAGCTTTTCATAAACAGTTCTGATATCCAAAGTCCAGCACCTTGGACATCAGATCTTAATCGTCAACACAATTTATTAGGTGTGTACTGTAACAGTCAGTATTACTGTTGTATTAGAGTTGTCGTACTTTATAACGCCACATGGTGGCGCCTCTTTATTTTGCTATTGTAGGTCATAAGGTCAGTCTTTTTCTTCACACAACTTACAGTGCGGTCATGCACACACACCTCTGTGCTCTCATCTTCAGTAACATGTGGTGCAGGTACAACAACGGACTAATCTTTAGTCATGTATGATTTAGACTTAGCGCCGTGGAGACCTGGCATTATATAGTTTTTAAATGTGTAATAAACCAAGTACCAGTGGAACTACGAAAGTCTTTGGCTCTTCTCTCAGCCTTCCCAGAGCACATGTGAATGGCTGCAGCAGAGCGCTCTACGCCTGATCACCACCATGTGTTACAGTACGTGTACAGTGAGTGTTGAAGTTTTAAAAAACACTGTCATACATGACAGTTAGGCTTTATAAAGCTTAACATAACACATGACCACATTTTATTAAATTACTTTACTTTACATCACATTATTTTGATTTTTAATTTTTATTATAGAAATAGTTAGGCTGAATAACCTGTTCTGTGGCTGTGGATTTTTTGAGGTTTATTGTTTTGCGTTTCAGACTCGTTTATCTATTTAGCTTGAAAAAGCTAATACATTGCAAAGTAACCATAGGTTAGATCTTACAACGTGAGAAAGCTCAGATCTTGGGCCTTTCAGAGGAGCCCGTGGAGAAAGACATTATTGTAGATAGTGTTATTACAGAGCACTAAGAACAAGCAACGGTCTAAAAAATAATAATATTAAGTGGACCCAAAAAACAATTTTGCCGGGACATTTTCACTCCGGATTGCAACAGTCGTAATGTAAATTGTGCCTCAAGCAGAGAATTTTAATTTTAAGGAAATATCAGACAGAAATTCATAACAAACTACAGGACTATAAAAACATAGCTTAACCTTCCCGTTGAGATAAAATGTGTATCTATATATCACATTGACAGATGGCAGATCACAAAAAAATGGAACAACATAACTAAGCAGAATTGTACCTCCTCAGAAGGCCTCCTTCTGTCCGGCAGCACCAGTGTGTTGGCCTGGCTCCCTGGGACTATAGTGGATCCTACGCTCATTCTGGGTCCAACTAACATGTAGCGCTTGTCTCCAGATCTGTACTGGATGCTGTGGCACAGAGTCCCGTCATAGTTTGTGTCCTGTAGGTGCTTGGAGGTGTAGTCAGTGCTGGACTTGGAGCACTGCATTACAATCAGCACAATGATACTGATAATGAACAGAGCTGAGACCGAGGCCAGAGTTATCATGAGGTAAAAAGTCACATTAGTGTCCTCAGAGTCTTTAGCGGAGCTCTTCACATCAGAAGCTGCAAAAGCCTCTCTGGGCTCCACCACTTTGACAAGCACAGTAGCTGTAGCTGAGAGCGACACGTTGCCATTGTCTTTGACCAGTATGACGAGTTTGTGCTCGGCCTCGTCTGTCTCTGTGAACGAGCGAAGTGTCCTGATCTGTCCCGTGTAGCGGTCCAACCCAAACAGACTGTGGTCAGTCACTTCCTGCAGTGAAAACAGCAGCCAGCCGTTATATCCGATATCAGCGTCATAGGCCCTGACTTTAGTCACCAAGTGTCCTGCGTTCACATTGCGGGGGAGCTCCTCCACTCCTTCAGCAGAACCGTTAGAGCTGACTGGATACAGAATGACTGGAGCGTTGTCGTTCTGGTCCAGAATGAACACGTGCACTGTCACGTTGCTGCTCAGTGACGGAGTCCCAGAGTCTGAGGCCACCACTTGAAACTGGAACGACTTTAAGGCCTCAAAGTCAAAGCTTTTCAGCGACGTGATTTGGCCATTTCCCGCGTTCACGTTTATAAAGAGCGCCGCGTCCTTCTCTTGTCCTGTGCGCGCAATGCTGTAGGAAACGTCTGCGTTTTCACTCTTATCTTTGTCTGCTGCAGTTACAGAGAACAGTGACGTCCCTGCCACGTTATTTTCTACAATATAAAAGTACAGAGGGTTTTGTTCAAACTGTGGACTGTTGTCGTTTACATCTAATATCTGAATACTGAGAGTTTTAGTGGTGGATAAAGGAGGCTCCCCACAGTCTGTGGCTTTGATTGTGATGCCATAATTTGACACTTCCTCCCTGTCCAGGAAATCCTTAGTGACAACTGAATATGTATTTTCTTTATACGAGGGTTTTAGTTCAAAAGGCACGTTGTTTGTTATGTGCGCCATGATTTTACCATTAACACCAGAGTCTTTGTCTTTGACACGAATGAGAGAAACTACTGTCACTGGTTTGGAGTCTTCAGACACCGTGTTTGACAGAGAAGTCACATCTATTTCAGGTGAATTGTCATTTACATCTATTATTTTAATAATAACTCTACATTCACCTCTTAAAGGAGGCGTGGCTTTGTCTGAGGCCTCTACATCTAATTCATATTGGTCGGTTGCTTCAGAATTAAGTAGTCCTACTGTTGTAATCTGGCCTGTAAGTTTATTTAATTCAAATACCTTTTTTACCTCTTGAATGAGTGATTCTCTGAGACTGTACTCAATTTCACCATTAGTTCCATCGTCAGCGTCAGTTGCAGTGAGACCAATTACTACTGTTCCTATTTCAACATTTTCTTTGACAGAAATCTCATAAACCTCTTGAGTAAAAACGGGTCTGTTGTCGTTACTGTCCAGAACAATAACTGTCACGTTTAGTGTCCCTGATCTTCTGGGTTTGCCTCTGTCTACAGCTGTGACAAGCAAAGAGAGCTTCTGCTTTTCCTCTCGATCTAAAGCTTTCTTTAAGACTAAAAATGGTGTTTTTCTTAAATCGCTTTCACGGACATTTATATCAAAATGTTCATTTGCAGATAAGGTGTAGGTGCGAATTGAGTTTATTCCTGCGTCTGGATCAACGGCGGGATGCAGCTGAAAACGATTTCCAGTTAAAGTTTGTTCCCAAATTTCTACAGTTTCATTTGTTTGAGGAAAAGTAGGAGCGTGATCATTTACATCAGTGACTTCTACAACCACATAGTGAACTTCCAAAGGGTTTTCCACCAGAACCTTCAGCTCCACCAGACACGTCCCGCTGCCCTGACACAGCTGCTCTCTGTCAATGCGGCGTGGACGTACAAAGCGCCATTATCAGAGTTTACTCCAAAAACAGCTTCATTCGTTTCAGAAACAACACGGAACCGTCTCTCACCCAACGAGGCAACATCAAGACCAAGATCCTTTGCCACATTTCCAACGACAGTCCCGTCCTTTACCTCCTCCGGAACAGGAGTACCGGATCTGAGCCAAAGCGCACTGTCCAAAAACATCAGAAGAGCCGCGCACACAGCGATCCACGGACATTTCCCCAAAACAAATGTTCTCTTCATCTTCAGCATTGTTTACAAATCCATGCATTTATGAAAACTGTGTTCAAGTCACTAAAGCACCAATTAATCCAGAGTAAAGCAAGAGACAAGTAAATACAACGCTTCAGTCCAACAGAAACAAAAGACTCTGTGAGAGGAGGGACGAAGTGCAGCATGAGCTTCTTTAAGGGTTAGTGCCACCTTGTGGTCACTTATAGATTTAAGGGAAAATTGTATCAACATGTTGATATATTGTCTTTGAAACAAAACAAAAAAAATTATTTGGTGCAGATCATAGATTCTGATTCTTGACAAAATGGCCATTCAAATCTTGTAGCGCTATTTGTCCTTCAGCACCAGGGACAGCTCCAGGACTGCAGTTTATAAGATTACATAATTCTTAACATGTTTTTTTGTTTGTTTGTTTGTTTGTTTGTTGTTTTTTGTTACATAACACTCAAATAGTTTATATTTTGTCCATTTAGATTTAGAAAAATAACATGCAGATCAGTTGTACTTCAGACTTTTCAACATGTAGATACTTTAATGCAACTTTTTAATATTCTGATCCAAAGTCTTACTAGATATGTGCTTTAAAACTTCTAAGACAAATTGTTGCGCATTTCTCAGTTTTAATTAGTTTGGTGTGATAATACTTGTGGTAAATATTGATCAGAGCTTTAAACAGTTAAACAACAAATTATAAGTAATTGGCATAGAAAAAATGAAAATTACAGGAAGTAAATTGTGTTCTAAAACAGACTTCCTTCACATGTCATCAAAACTGCAGAAATGCAGAGACAATGTATACAAAACTGGCACAAATTTCGTGGAAAAATATTATTGTAATTTGGAAATAATAAACTGTTACAAGATATAACCATTAGTCAAACTGTGAAGTTTTTGTCATTTAAATAGATTGTATCATATGATTATAATTTGGTTCCAAGGTAACAGTTGTGGTATCACCTTTACCAACGTTATATTTGCTGAACAAGAGACTTTATAAAATGGAACAATGCCAAATTGGTAAAAACAAGAATATTTAGTGAAATCTTAAATGGGACTAGTTTCACAAGTGTTTTACAGACACATGTTGTCTACCCTGAAAACGCACTAACGCTGTCTTACCTCCTCAGAGGGCCTCCTTCTGTCGGGCAGCACCAGTGTGTTGGCCTGGCTCCCTGGGACTATAGTGGATCCTACGCTCATTCTGGGTCCAACTAACATGTAGCGCTTGTCTCCAGATCTGTACTGGATGCTGTGGCACAGAGTCCCGTCATAGTTTGTGTCCTGTAAGTACTTGGAGGTGTAGTCAGTGCTGGACTTGGAGCACTGCATTGCAATCAGCACAATGATACTGATAATGAACAGAGCTGAGACCGAGGCCAGAGTTATCATGAGATAAAAAGTCACATTAGTGTCCTCAGCATCTTTAGCGGAGCTCTTCACATCAGAAGCTGCAAAAGCCTCTCTGGGCTCCACCACTTTGACAAGCACAGTAGCTGTAGCTGAGAGCGACACGTTGCCATTGTCTTTGACCAGTATGACGAGTTTGTGCTCGGCCTCGTCTGTCTCTGTGAACGAGCGAAGTGTCCTGATCTGTCCTGTGTAACGGTCCAACCCAAACAGACTGTGGTCAGTCACTTCTTGCAGTGAAAACAGCAGCCAGCCGTTATATCCGATATCAGCGTCATAGGCCCTGACTTTAGTCACCAAGTGTCCTGGGTTCACATTGCGGGGGAGCTCCTCCACTCCTTCAGCAGAACCGTTAGAGCTGACTGGATACAGAATGACTGGAGCGTTGTCGTTCTGGTCCAGAATGAACACGTGCACTGTCACGTTGCTGCTCAGTGACGGAGTCCCAGAGTCTGAGGCCACCACTTGAAACTGGAACGACTTTAAGACCTCAAGTCAAAGCTTTTCAGCGCCGTGATTTGACCATTTTTCACCATTAGTATTGAGAAATGAAGTCACTTTGTTTTCTTCATTTCCATCTCTGTAAATGTGATAAGAAACATGGGCATTTTCAGCTTCATCTTGATCAACAGCTTGAACAGAAAACAGCTGAGCTCCTGCTTCATTGCCCTCAGTGATGTAAAAACTGTAAGGTTTAAGGACAAACTCTGGACTGTGTCATTCACATCTGAAATGACAATGAAAATATTCTTCTCAGATGTAAGTGAGGGCTGGCCGTGATCTTTGGCCACTATAGACAGAACATACTGTGACTGTGTCTCTCTATCCAGAGCAGATTTAGTCACAAGTGAAAACATTTTGTCCCTGTAGAGAAGGAGACAGTGTAAAGGGAACATCTCCTTCTATTGAACATGTCACTTCCCGTTCAGCCCAGAGTCTCTGTCATTAACACTGATCAGAGCCACAGTAGTCCCGGGTCTAGAGTCTTCAGGAATGAAGCTGGAAAACGAAGTGACCTCAATCTCAGGTGCATTATCATTCACGTCCAATATTTTAATTATTACGTTTTTCTGTGTGGACAATGGAGGTAAACCCTCATCTGATGCTTCAACTTCAATTTCATATGTATCCTTCTCTTCATAATTGATTTTTCCTTTGACAATAATTTCACCTGATGTGGGTTTAATGTCAAATAAATCTAGCAAGGGTTGATTTACACTGTTACTAAAAGAATAAATCACATTTCCATTCGCTCCGTCGTCTAAATCCGTAGCATTGACTTGTGTCACAGTTGTTCCTATAGATACATTTTCAGAAAGCGTCACTGATAAATCACCATTACTAAAAACAGGTGCATTGTCGTTTACATCAAGAACATTTATATTTATCCTCGTTTGGCCAGATTTTGGAGGTTTTCCGCCATCTACAGCCGTAAGCACAAGAGAATGACGCTGCTCTGTCTCTCTGTCTAAGGGTTTTTGCACGATTAATGTTGGTATTTTACCATCATGGACTTTATCTTTAACTTCTAAACGAAAATTCTCATTCGCACTAAGTTTATACTGTTGTACAGAAAAAATTCCGCTGTCCAGATCTCTCGCTGCTTTTAGCGGAATCCGAAAACCCGCTAACGCAGACTCAGAAATCTCCATTGTTGTCTCTAATTCAGGGAAAACTGGCGCATTGTCATTTATGTCCTGCACTTCCACTCCAACGTAATGCACCTCCAGCGGGTTTTCTAACACAGTCTTCAGATTTATTAAACACGTTGTGCTCTTTCACACACCTCTTCTCGGTCAATCTTACGGCTCACGTACAAATTACCGTCTTTTGATCCACGTGAAAAAACGTCTCTGCAGCTCCAGACACAATGCGATACTTCCTGTCTTTGAGCACACTCTTGTCCAAACCCAAATCCTTTGCTACATTCCCGACAATGGTTCCTTCTTTAACTTCTTCAGTGACAGAATATTTCAGCTGCGCAGAGGCTTTTGTCAACAAAAATACGATGAAAACAAAGCTGAGCCGCCGTGTTTTTGAGGGCCACGATCTTTGATCCATGATTGAAAAAATAATCTAAAAACCTAATTATACAAAACTCAACATGAATACAACCAGCAAATAACTCAATCTTCAAGTCCCGCTACTATCCACAAAGACAACAACCAACGTTTTTGTTCCCAACAAAACCGTAAAGTGGGTGGAACAGAAATGTAAGCTCAGCCCACAAACTCAAAATGATCATGTGACAGTGACACCAAGCGATGTCAAAAAATACTACAATGTTATCATATGGATTCATTGTGGTAGAAAGAAAGAACTTTTTAACTTCCTTTGAGACAAAAGGGTCAGCACCTTGGACAGAGAATCTTAAATGTCACTTAAGCGTGTCAACACAATCTGTTGGCTATGAACGCATACAGTAAAAGTGATGTAACCATTGTGGTTTTAGTCTGTTCCGTGTTACGAAGTACGTGTGCGTACATCGAAGTTTAAATTAGAGTTTCAGTATTTTTATGGAAAGAGCTGGAAAAAATCTAATTCAAGAGTTAAAACCTATCGGTATCTTCCGAGTAATATGAGTACCTAGCCCTCAAAGAAAATAGCTCCATTCGTGCGCCTGTTGAAGGAGCCCACGAAGTCTGTGTCAGAGTGTGCGCACAATGGCAGCCAGGAATATTTCAGCTCATGTTGTTAGAGTGTATAAAGCCCAACCAAAACTCGAAAAGAGTGAAAGACAAAGTACAGTAAATGGACTCACAGTGGGGCAAAGTGGACAGTTTCACCTAGAATTCAAAAAGTAAAAAAAAAAAAAGCATCAGGTGTGGTGGGAGATAAAATTGATGCTCAACACTAAAATATGGAGTTTATTTAAGAGATATCTAGAATAATCTCTGGGGTGACTAAATAAAAATGTCTGCATATATTTTGCTAAGAACAAACCACGCCTATTTGGATAATTACCTAAACATATTAGTAAATATATGTTAATTCTGAGCAAAAAAGTTGAGCAAGCGTTATTTTGAGTTTCACATCTTTGTTTCATAATTGTGAGATAATTTGCATGTATGGGCCAGAAAATAACGAAATTGTTTCGAAACATCTATGTAAAACCTCATATTTCCATTAGGTCAGCGCAGTTCACAAGACAAAAGTCAACGTTTTGTTCTCATTAAACCCGTGAAGTGGGTGAAACAAAAACAAAGCTCAGCTCACGAAACTGCAAAGATCATCTAACAGTGCGGCCATGTGATATGAACGAAACTGAATGAATGTGTTTTCAAGACTCGCCTATTACGTGCGCAAGCAAAGTTTCTGCGTGAAAACAGCTAAAGTAGATAAGCCCCACGGACAGTGGGTCAAAACGCTCATGATTTTGTGTGTGGTGTTTTTCGTTATGACTAAGATACTATTAATATTTTGACATTGAAAAACCAATCACTCGAGCCAATCAGTGATCACACCTCCAAACCAACCAGCTTTCAAGTTTAATAAGCGCTATTTTTGTTGATCTTTGTAAGTGATTTCTGTTAATTTCTATATCTCTGTATTATTGCGCTACTAATTATTCAAATGGTTAAAAACAAAAATGAAAATTGGGCTCGGTTGTAAATATGAGTGTGCACTGGCGTCTTTTTAAAAATGTCCTTTTGCAATGTCACAAGTTTTGGTCCCCTTCAAAACACGTCCTATTAAACATTAGTTGGCTTACAAAAAGGGTAGACCCATACTAGCCTATTTAAAGACAACAGAAAATAGAAAATACATGTCAAGAAAAGCATGGACATTGCACAAATAATACAAGGATTTACCTCCTCAGAGGGCCTCCTTCTGTCCGGCAGCACCAGTGTGTTGGCCTGGCTCCCTGGGACTATAGTGGATCCTACGCTCATTCTGGGTCCAACTAACATGTAGCGCTTGTCTCCAGATCTGTACTGGATGCTGTGGCACAGAGTCCCGTCATAGTTTGTGTCCTGTAAGTACTTGGAGGTGTAGTCAGTGCTGGACTTGGAGCACTGCATTGCAATCAGCACAATGATACTGATAATGAACAGAGCTGAGACCGAGGCCAGAGTTATCATGAGGTAAAAAGTCACATTGGAGTCCTCAGAGTCTTTAGCGGAGCTCTTCACATCAGAAGCTGCAAAAGCCTCTCTGGGCTCCACCACTTTGACAAGCACAGTAGCTGTAGCTGAGAGCGACACGTTGCCATTGTCTTTGACCAGTATGACGAGTTTGTGCTCGGCCTCGTCTGTCTCTGTGAACGAGCGAAGTGTCCTGATCTGCCCTGTGTAGCGGTCCAACCCAAACAGACTGTGGTCAGTCACTTCCTGCAGTGAAAACAGCAGCCAGCCGTTATATCCGATATCAGCGTCATATGCCCTGACTTTAGTCACCAAGTGTCCTGCGTTCACATTGCGGGGGAGCTCCTCCACTCCTTCAGCAGAACCGTTAGAGCTGACTGGATACAGAATGACTGGAGCGTTGTCGTTCTGGTCCAGAATGAACACGTGCACTGTCACGTTGCTGCTCAGTGACGGAGTCCCAGAGTCTGAGGCCACCACTTGAAACTGGAACGACTTTAAGGCCTCAAAGTCAAAGCTTTTCAGCGCCGTGATTTGGCCATTTTCCACGTTCACGTTTAAAAAGAGCGCCACGTCCTTCTCTTGTCCTGTGCGCGCAATGCTGTAGGAAACGTCTGCGTTTTCACTCTTATCTTTGTCTGCTGCAGTTACAGAGAACAGTGACGTTCCTGCCACGTTATTTTCTACAATATAAAGTACAGAGGGTTTTGTTCAAACTGTGGACTGTTGTCGTTTACATCTAATATCTGAATACTGAGAGTTTTAGTGGTGGATAAAGGAGGCTCCCCACAGTCTGTGGCTTTGATTGTGATGTCATAATTTGACACTTCCTCCCTGTCCAGGAAATCCTTAGTGACAACTGAATATGTGTTTTCTTTATACGAGGGTTTTAGTTCAAAAGGCACGTTGTTTGTTATGTGCGCCATGATTTTACCATTAACACCAGAGTCTTTGTCTTTGACACGAATGAGAGAAACTACTGTCCCTGGTTTGGAGTCTTCAGACACTGTGTTTGACAGAGAAGTCACGTCTATTTCAGGTGAATTATCATTTACATCTATGATTTTAATAATAACTCTACATTCACCTGTTAGTGGAGGCGTGCCTTTGTCTGAAGCGTGTGCTTCTATTTCAAAAAAATCATTTTCTTCAAAATCTATCTCTTCTTTTACAAAAATGTCGCCTGTTTTTGAGTCTATTTCAATGATATCATATATTCTTTTCTTCAATGTTTTTGCCAGACTATAATCAATTTCTCCGTTTGTTCCTTCATCTGGATCTGTGGCTGTGAGTTTAAAAATGGACGTACCAGTTTGCACGTTTTCTTTGACTTGAACTTCATAAATCTCTTGGCTAAAAACGGGCGTATTGTCGTTAGAATCCAGCACAAAACGGTAATATTTAGTGTGCCTGATCTTTGTGGTTTGCCTCCATCAACTGCTGTCACCTGCAGAAAATGTTCACTGCTTTGTTCTCTGTCTAGCACTTTTTTCAATACAAGAAATGGAATTTTTTCACCTTTACTTTCACGAATATTAATATCAAAATGTCATTTGCAGACAAACTGTAGGAGCGAATTGAGTTTATTCCTGCGTCAGGATCATGCGCAGCGTAGAGCTGAAAACGTTTACCAGTCGGCGTTTGTTCCCATATTTCTATAGTTTCATTTGTTTTAGGAAAAGTAGGAGCGTGATCATTTACATCAGTGATTTCTACAACCACATAGTGAACTTCCAAAGGGTTTTCCACCAGAACCTTCAGCTCCATCAGACACGTCCCGCTGCCCTGACACAGCTGCTCTCTGTCAATGCGGCCGTGGACGTACAAAGCGCCATTATCAGAGTTTACTCCAAAAACAGCTTCATTCGTTTCAGAAACAACACGGAACCGCTTTCACCTAATGAAGCAACATCAAGTCCAAGATCCTTTGCCACATTTCCAACAACAGTCCCGTCCTTCACCTCCTCCGGAACAGAGTATCTGATCTGAGCCAAAGCGCACTGTCCAAAAAACATCAGAAGAGCCGCGCACACAGCGATCCACGGACATTTCCCCAAAACAAATGTTCTCTTCGTCTCCAACATTGTTCACAAATACGTGTATTTATGAAAACTGTTTTGAAGTCACTAAACACAAATAATCCAGAGTAACGAAAGAGACAAGTGAATACAACGCTTAAGTCCAACAGAAACAAAAGGCTCTGTGAGAGGAGGGACAAACGGCGTAAGGCTTATTTGAGTGCTAGTGCCACCTTGTGTTCACACAGAGAACATAACAAACAGCTAATCTGCTTAGTACTTGATTTTTTGTCAAAAATATAGGATTTGTTGTTCACAAAGTAGAAATTTTAGAAAACGTTTTTTTTATCCAACCCCTTATCCTCGTTTCAGCACCAAGGACAGCTCTTTGACTGAAGCTTAAAATTGCTGCTTTCGTGCGTTTCAAGACATTAAGACATTATACTGTGCTCTAAAAAGCATTCAAGAGAATTTGTTGTGGCTGAGAAAGTAGACCAGATACTGACGTGTGTGAGGTGAATATAAAGAGTGACAAATATCTATAATGCCTTTGTTTTTCTTACTGAATACCAATGCTAAAAACAGTTGTAAATTACTAAAAAAACATTAATGCAAGACAGAACCTTTTAACAATACAATATTTATTCTATATAGCTTTAAAAATCTCACTGCAGCATTTCAAAATATAATTTAAAAAGTGTAATTTGCTTCTTGTGACACTTGCATCAGCCCAAGGACCACAAATGAAACCCAATCATTTTGCACATTTACATTAAAGTGCTGGTCAGTATGATTTGTCTCTAAATGAAATAAATTAATTTGATTAAAACTGCCCCTAAATCCTCTGCTACATTTGCTTTTCGAAGTGGACTTTGTGAATGTGTTTTTGACTTAATTTCAACAACATTCCCTGAAATTAAATATTTGTCGATGGTCGCTTCAGATGTCACAACTCACAAATAATCTACGAAAATGTTGTTAATATTTAAATAGTCATGATTCACTTTTTTAGGTATGGATTAATCCTCACCTTATTGACATTTGATTTGATTTTGGATTTGTAGTAATGTCCTTATGTTCAAGCTTTTCATTTGTTTTTCCTTTTTGTTTATTTTTTGTTTTGTTTTATCATCCATTTAACATTTTGCAGTTGAATTTATACATCAAAAATAGAGACTGATTGATTAATTAATTAAATAGGTAAATAACTGATTACCTGATTGATTGAAGAAATTTAACAACGTATTTTTGCAATATCTAATGTGTACTAAAAATATTGCTTTGGATTGCTTTGAAAATGTTTAGAAAAAATCCAGTTAACGTGTTGTTGTTGTTGTTGTTGTTGTTGTTGTTGCTGTTGTTGTGTTGTTGTTGGCTATGATTTACTTATTTATTTTTATTTTTTAAGTTCTAAAGGTTCCAAACTACCAGACTGTATAAACAAATATATATATTCTTTTTACTTCAAGCTTATCTTTCTGCTTTTTGTACGTGTAGGTGAATTAAAAAAAACTTTTTGATAATTTGTCCAAACTCCGTTATGCTAATCAGTGAGATTGGAGAATACTCTTACTCTAGTCAATTTCAATTAAATTCATCCTGTTTTTTTACTTAAATACTAGACATTTTTACTTCACGCTTATTACATCTTGGTCATTTTAATGCAGCTTATTGAATACAGTCATACTAAACACCGTGTGACATGAGAAAGCGTGTTTTAACTCTGTCTTACCTCTTCAGAGGGCCTCCTTCTGTCGGGCAGCACCAGTGTGTTGGCCTGGCTCCCTGGGACTATAGTGGATCCTACGCTCATTCTGGGTCCAACTAACATGTAGCGCTTGTCTCCAGATCTGTACTGGATGCTGTGGCACAGAGTCCCGTCATAGTTTGTGTCCTGTAAGTACTTGGAGGTGTAGTCAGTGCTGGACTTGGAGCACTGCATTGCAATCAGCACAATGATACTGATAATGAACAGAGCTGAGACCGAGGCCAGAGTTATCATGAGGTAAAAAGTCACATTAGTGTCCTCAGCGTCTTTAGCGGAGCTCTTCATATCAGAAGCTGCAAAAGCCTCTCTGGGCTCCACCACTTTGACAAGCACAGTAGCTGTAGCTGAGAGCGACACGTTGCCATTGTCTTTGACCAGTATGACGAGTTTGTGTTCGGCCTCGTCTGTCTCTGTGAACGAGCGAAGTGTCCTGATCTGCCTGTGTAGCGGTCCAACCCAAACAGACTGTGGTCAGTCACTTCCTGCAGTGAAAACAGCAGCCAGCCGTTATATCCGATATCAGCGTCATAGGCCCTGACTTTAGTCACCAAGTGTCCTGCGTTCACATTGCGGGGGAGCTCCTCCACTCCTTCAGCAGAACCGTTAGAGCTGACTGGATACAGAATGACTGGAGCGTTGTCGTTCTGGTCCAGAATGAACACGTGCACTGTCACGTTGCTGCTCAGTGACGGAGTCCCAGAGTCTGAGGCCACCACTTGAAACTGGAACGACTTTAAGGCCTCAAAGTCAAAGCTTTTCAGCGCCGTGATTTGACCATTTTCCGCGTTCACGTTTAAAAAGAGCGCCACGTCCTTCTCTCGTCCTGTGCGCGCAATGCTGTAGGAAACGTCTGCGTTTTCACTCTTATCTTTGTCTGCTGCAGTTACAGAGAACAGTGACGTCCCTGCCACGTTATTTTCTACAATATAAAAGTACAGAGGGTTTTGTTCAAACTGTGGACTGTTGTCGTTTACATCTAATATCTGAATACTGAGAGTTTTAGTGGTGGATAAAGGAGGCTCCCCACAGTCTGTGGCTTTGATTGTGATGTCATAATTTGACACTTCCTCCCTGTCCAGGAAATCCTTAGTGACAACTGAATATGTGTTTTCTTTATACGAGGGTTTTAGCTCAAAAGGCGCGTTGTTTGTTATGTGCGCCATGATTTTACCATTAACACCAGAGTCTTTGTCTGTTACACTTATTAATGAGATAACTGTCCCTGGTTTGGAGTCTTCAGACACTGTGTTTGACAGAGAAGTCACGTCAATTTCAGGTGAATTATCATTTACATCTATGATTTTAATAATAACTCTACATTCACCTGTTAATGGAGGCGTGCCTTTGTCTGAAGCGTGTGCTTCTATTTCAAAAAAATCATTTTCTTCAAAATCTATCTCTTCTTTTACAAAAATGTCGCCTGTTTTTGAGTCTATTTCAATGATATCATATATTCTTTTCTTCAATGTTTTTGCCAGACTATAATCCATTTCTCCGTTTGTTCCTTCATCTGGATCTGTGGCTGTGAGTTTAAAATGGACGTACCAGTTTGCAGGTTTTCTTTGACTTGAACTTCATAAATCTCTTGGCTAAAAACGGGCGTATTGTCGTTAGAATCCAGCACAAAACGGTAATATTTAGTGTGCCTGATCTTTGTGGTTTGCCTCCATCAACTGCTGTCACCTGCAGAAAATGTTCACTGCTTTGTTCTCTGTCTAGCACTTTTTTCAACACAAGAAATGGAATTTTTTCACTTTTGCTGTCTCGAATATTAATATCAAAATGTTCATTTGCAGATAAACTGTAGGTGCGAACTGAGTTTATTCCTGCGTCAGGATCATGAGCAGCGTGAAGCTGAAAACGTTTACCAGACAACGATTGTTCTCCAATTTCAACGTTTGGTTTGTTTTAGGAAAAGTAGGAGCGTGATCATTTACATCAGTGATTTCTACAACCACATAGTGAACTTCCAAAGGGTTTTCAACCAGAACCTTCAGCTCCATCAGACACGTCCCGCTGCCCTGACACAGCTGCTCTCTGTCAATGCGGCCGTGGACGTACAAAGCGCCATTACGTGGGTTTACCTCAAAAATACTTTCTTTTGATCCAGGGGCAACGCGGAACTGCCTTTCACCTAATGAAGCAACATCAAGACCAAGATCCTTTGCCACATTTCCAACAACAGTCCCGTCCTTCACCTCCTCCGGAACAGAGTATCTGATCTGAGCCAAAGCGCACTGTCCAAAAAACATCAGAAGAGCCGCGCACACAGCGATTCCCGGACATTTCCCCAAAACAAATGTTCTCTTCATCTTCAGCATTGTTCACAAATACGTGTATTTATGAAAACTGTGTTCAAGTCACTAAAACATCAAATAATCCAGAGTAACGAAAGAGACAAGTGAATACAACGCTTCAGTCTAACAGAAACAAAAGGCTCTGTGAGAGGAGGGACAACCGCGTAAGGCTTAATTTGAGTGCTAGTGCCACCTTGTGTTCACACAGAGAACTTAACAACAACTAATCTGCCTAGTATTTTATTTTATTTGTCAATAATAGAAGACTTAAAGTTCACAAAGAATAAATTTGAGAAAACGGTTTCTTGATCCAACCCTTATCATCGCTTCAGCACCAAGGACAGCTGCTTGACTGAAGCTTAAATTGCTGCTTTCGCGCTTTTCAAGACATTAAGACATTATACTGTGCTCTAAAAAGCATTCAAGAGAATTTGTTGAGGCTGAGAAAGTAGACCCAGATACTGACGTGTGTGAGCTGAAGATAAAGACTGACAAATATCTATAATGCATTTGTTTTCTTACTGAATACCAATGCTAAAAACAGTTGTAAATTACTAAATAACATTAATGCAAGACAAACCTTTAACAATACAATATTTATTCTATATAGCTTTAAAATCTCACGGCAGCATTTTAAAAAATAATTTAAAAAGTGTAATTTGCTTTTTGTGACACTTTGCATCAGCCCAAGGACCACAAATGAAATTCAACCATTTTGAACATTTACATTAAAGTGCTGGTCAGTATGATTTGTCTCTAAATTAAATAAGTTAAAATAATTTAAACTGCCCCTAAATCTCTGCTACATTTGCTTTTCGAAGTGGATTTTGTGAATGTGTTTTTTGACTTAATTTCAACAACAAATCCCTTAAATTCAAATATTTGTCGATGGTCGCTTCAGATGTCACAACTCACAAATAATCTTAAATAAAAGTTGTGTATTAATCTTTATCTTTTTGACATTTGATTTTAATTTAGATTTAGAGTTGTATTGTCCAGACTTTTAAGCTTTTTTTTGTTTGTTTGTTTTGTGTTATTATGTATTTAACACTTTGCAGTTGAATTTATACATCAAAAATAGATAGATAATGATTAATTAAATAAATAAGTAAATAACTGATAACTGTTTTTTTTATAATTAGTATAATATAACTGATAAATTATTGTTATTATTATAATTAGTAGTAGTAGTAGCAGTATTTATTTACTTATGTGTTAAATGTACGTAACGAACATTATTATTATTATTATTATTTATTTATTTATTTATTATTTTTTTTTTTTTTTAATCAAGCCTTGCTTTTCTACTTTTTGTACATTGCGATAAATAAATTAAAATAAAAACATTTCTCCAAACTCCATTATGAAGATTAGTGTGACTGGAGAATTCTTGAAATATTTCTTACCTCTTCGAAGGCCTCCTCCTGTCTGGCAGCACCAGTGTGTTGGCCTGGCTCCCTGGGACTATAGTGGATCCTACGCTCATTCTGGGTCCAACTAACATGTAGCGCTTGTCTCCAGATCTGTACTGGATGCTGTGGCACAGAGTCCCGTCATAGTTTGTGTCCTGTAAGTACTTGGAGGTGTAGTCAGTGCTGGACTTGGAGCACTGCATTGCAATCAGCACAATGATACTGATAATGAACAGAGCTGAGACGAGGCCAGAGTTATCATGAGGTAAAAAGTCACATTAGTGTCCTCAGCGTCTTTAGCGGAGCTCTTCATATCAGAAGCTGCAAAGCCTCTCTGGGTTCCACCACTTTGACAAGCACAGTAGCTGTAGCTGAGAGCGACACGTTGCCATTGTCTTTGACCAGTATGACGAGTTTGTGCTCGGCCTCGTCTGTCTCTGTGAACGAGCGAAGTGTCCTGATCTGTCCTGTGTAGCGGTCCAACCCAAACAGACTGTGGTCAGTCACTTCCTGCAGTGAAAACAGCAGCCAGCCGTTTATCCGATATCAGCGTCATAGGCCCTGACTTTAGTCACCAAGTGTCCTGCGTTCACATTGCGGGGAGCTCCTCTACTCCTTCAGCAGAACCGTTAGAGCTGATTGGATACAGAATGATTGGAGCGTTGTCGTTCTGGTCCAGAATGAACACGTGCACTGTCACATTGCTGCTCAGTGACGGAGTCCCAGAGTCTGAGGCCACCACTTGAAACTGGAACGACTTTAAGGCCTCAAAGTCAAAGCTTTTCAGCGCCGTGATTTGGCCATTTTCCGTGTTCACATTTAAAAAGAGCGCCACGTCCTTCTCTGTCCTGTGCGCGCAATGCTTAGGAAACGTCTGCGTTTTCACTCTTATCTTTGTCTGCTGCAGTTACAGAGAACAGTGACGTCCTGCCACGTTATTTTCTACAATATAAAAGTACAGAGGGTTTTGTTCAAACTGTGGACTGTTGTCGTTTACATCTAATATCTGAATACTGAGAGTTTTAGTGGTGGAAAAGGAGGCTCCCCACAGTCTGTGGCTTTGATTGTGATGTCATAATTAGACACTTCCTCCCTGTCCAGGAAATCCTTAGTGACAACTGAATATGTGTTTTCTTTATACGAGGGTTTTAGCTCAAAAGGCACGTTGTTTGTTATGTGTGCAATATTTACCATTAACACCAGAGTCTTTGTCTTTACACTATAATGAGATAACTGTCCCTGGTTTGGAGTCTTCAGACACTGTGTTTGACAGAGAAGTCACGTCTATTTCAGGTGAATTGTCATTTACATCTATGACTTTAATAATAACTCTACATTCACCTGTTAATGGAGGCGTGGCTTTGTCTAGGCCTCTACATCTAATTCATATTGATCAGTTTCTTCAAATCAATTCCTTTGTGTAATTTCTCCTGTTGTTTATTTAAGTGAAACGTTTTGTACCTTCTGACCATTGATTCCCGAAGTGTACTCAATTTCCCATTTATTCCATCGTCAGAATCAGTTGCGTGAGCCTAATATACATTTCCTTTTCAAATTTTCTTTACAGGATCTCATAAACCTCTTGGTAAAACGGGTTTGTCATTACTGTCCAGACATTACTGTCATATTTATGTCCCAGATTTTGGGTTTGCCTCCGTCAAGCTGTGAGAAGCAAAGAGAGTTCTGCTTTTCCTCTCGATCTAAAGCTTCTTTAAGCTAAAATGGGTTTTCCAAATCACTTTCCTGACATTATTTCAAAATGTTCGTTTGCAGATCAAGTGTATAGCGGATCGAATTCTCCCGCGTCTGGATCATGAGCAGGATGCAGCTGAAGCATTTCCAGCAACGATTGTTCTGCATTTCGATAGTTTGATTAGTTTTAGGAAAAGTAGGAGCGTGATCATTTACATCGTGATTTCTACAACCACATAGTGAACTTCCAAAGGGTTTTCCACCAGAACCTTCAGCTCCATCAGACACGTCCCGCTGCCCTGACACAGCTGCTCTCTGTCAATGCGGCCGTGGACGTACAAAGCGCCATTATAGAGTTTACTCAAAAACGTTCCTTGATCAGGCAACGCGGAACTGCTTTCACCTAAGAAGTAACATCAAGACCAAGATCCTTTGCCACATTTCCAACAACCGTCCCGTCCTTCACCTCCTCCGGAACAGAGTATCTGATCTGAGCCAAAGCGCACTGTCCAAAAAACGTCAGAAGAGACGCGCACACAGCGATCCACGGACATTTCCCCAAAACAAATGTTCTCTCATCTCCATATTGTTCCAAATCCATGTATTAGAAACTGTTTTGAAGTCAGTAAAGCCCAAATAATCCAGAGTAGCGCAAGAAACAAGTAAATACAACGCTACCGTCCAACAGACACAAAAGACTTGTGAGAGGAGGGACAAAGTATGAAAGGGGTTCATTTGAGGGTTACTGCCACCCTGTGGTCATTTCAGGAACATAACATAATTGCATAAAAATATGTTTTGTACATGGATTATTGTCACTATAGTCCTATGTTATGCATAGAACAATAGAGAAATTGGAGGATGGGAAGGGTTCTACATCTTAACCAAAACTTCAGCACCACGGACAGCGTCATAGCTGAAAATGAAAATGCAAGTATAGTATAAATTATGGTTAATTACAATAATTATCAGTCGAAGCATATTTATTTCTTATCTTTTACTTATACTTTAGTTATGGGTATAAATTGTAAAAAAAAAAATAACAAGACCTTTTGTCTTTGGTGAAAAACGTGAATTTGCTGAAAACTCAGCATAAATCATGGCAGCATGGTGGCAGAGTGGCTACCATTCTCACTTTACAATGTTTCTGTGATTTTTTTTTTTATGTTTCTTCTTGTGTCTGGGTGGGTTTCCTTTGAACATTCAGATTCCCTCCAAACCAAGACATGGACTTTAGAGAATATCCTCCAGATAGTAGTCTGGTAAAACCTAACATGAGGATCTGGAGATAAGTCCCTGAGCGCTACACTGTGGCACTCACTGCTCCTGAGATGTACCTTGAAGCATGGGACATTTGACCCAGAGGATGGGTCAAATACACAGGACAATTTACTCAAGAGGGACAATAAAAAGTAACTAACCTTAATCTTAACAACAGCATCAAACAATATGACAAGTGGCAATGTGCACATAAAATAACTCAAAAAGTTATTTCTTTTTAAATGTTTTCTCCATCAACTGTCTATTTTAAGACTGAAGATAGAACAAATTGCAATATTTAAACCACTAGACAACTTGAGTGGCAATCACTTTCTCTCTCACTCAGGACCTCAGAAAAAGAACTTCTAATCTCAGAAGCATTCTTGGTTAAAAAATGCAAATAAAATAAAGAAAGATGCAAATTTAACTAAAAAATATTTGATTCCTAAATTTTATGAAAATTTAGAAAAAAGATTTTTTTTTTAATTATGCTTATTCACAATTTACATAACTTAAGTATGTGGTTGGGTTGTGAACACTAATCGTGGTTTTAACTCTGTCTTCCTCTTCAGAAGGCCTCCTCCTGTCTGGCAGCACCAGTTGTTGGCCTGGCTCCCTGGACTATAGTGGATCCTACGCTCATTCTGGGTCCACTAACATGTAGCGCTTGTCTCCAGATCTGTACTGGATGCTGTGGCACAGAGTCCGTCATAGTTGTGTCCTGTAAGTACTTGGAGGTGTAGTCAGTGCTGGACTTGGAGCACTGCATTGCAATCAGCCAATGATCTGATAATGAACAGAGCTGAGACCGGAGGCCAGAGTAATCATGAGGTAAAAAGTCACATTAGTGTCCTCAGCGTCTTTAGCGGAGCTCTTCAATCAGAAGCTGCAAAAGCCTCTCTGGGTTCCACACTTTGACAAGCACAGTAGCTGTAGCTGAGAGCGACACGTTGCCATTGTCTTTGACCAGTATGACGAGTTTGTGCTCGGCCTCGTCTGTCTCTGTGAACGAGCGAAGTGTCCTGATCTGTCCTGTGTAGCGGTCCAACCCAAACAGACTGTGGTCAGTCACTTCCAGCAGTGAAAACAGCAGCCAGCCGTTATATCCGATATCAGCGTCATAGGCCCTGACTTTAGTCACCAAGTGTCCTGCGTTCACATTGCGGGGAGCTCCTCCACTCCTTCAGCAGAACCGTTAGAGCTGACTGGATACAGAATGACTGGAGCGTTGTCGTTCTGGTCCAGAATGAACACGTGCACTGTCACATTGCTGCTCAGTGACGGAGTCCCAGAGTCTGAGGCCACCACTTGAAACTGGAACGACTTTAAGGCCTCAAAGTCAAAGCTTTTTAAAGCATAAACTGCACCGCTTTCTCCGTTTATGTTTAAAAAAGAAGCTACTTGTCCCTTAGTGTCTAGTGTATATGAAATTACAGCGTT